>JAVYIG010006025.1:0-125521 GCA_035222895.1 Strongylocentrotus droebachiensis
TTGTTTAACCTATTGGAAACTGTGCTGAAGGTACATCAGAATACTTTTATGTTATTATTTTTTTGTTATGCTTATGTGTGATTTTTTATATTGATTTTTGTCTCAAAATTTTCATAGTCAATAAATACATTTTTTTAACAATCATTTTAAAAATATGAGGTTGATCATATACATTCTAGCAGTAAACAAATTACTTTTTAGGGTGATTGGTACACTTCAAGAATACAAAGAATTAGAGCTTGCGATTTGACTTTTCAAAGGCCGTTAACTGTTGTCCCGCAGACTGATAAGCCTATTAAAACCAATTAAGAGATATCTTGTTGTGGGCTTTTAATCACACATAATGCTCTCGTCTGCCAGCAGTACCAGGACTCAGGAGTACTAAAATACTCTCTGTTAGATCATGATGACGATTATGATGACCAACAGTTGAGAATTGAATCACTCAATTTAAAAAGCCAGACCAGCAACAGGGGTTCACGGCCAACACCCAATGCCATCGCCGGATTAAACGGGATTAACACTAATGGTGATGTTAACATGGGTGTAGCCGTATCAAGAGGGGGGGGGGGGGGGATTAATCAACTCCTCGCCTGGGTGGATTAGGGTGGGGGTACAAGAAAGGACAGCAACAGTTGGAAAGAGAAAGGGTGTTTCTATTAACTTAGCACAACATTTTCACTGATATCATTAATTAGACCAATAATTTGTAGAATGAAAAATTTGGGTGTTACCACCACATGAGAGGGCCCCTAACAATGAGCTTGAATATCAAGTCAATTCTCAAACCATCTGTTTGGAGACAGACTGACATATTTTAATTCTGGCTCTCAACAGACTAAATGTTCTGTAGAGTGTTTGGGTATAGACAGAAATAACAGATCAATATACACAGCCTGTTCCATTCGCTCCTACTCACTCTCTCTCTCTCTCTCCCTCTAAATATATAGACGTATGTATACATCTATTAAAAAAATATATATATATATACATGTACATATATATATATATATCACTCTCTCCTCCTCCCCCCCCCCCCACCATCTCTCTCCCTCTTGTTTCTCCATCTCTCTTCCATGCATCTCTTCCCCTGCTCCTCAGTCTCCTTATTTTATTTCTCACATCATCCCCCCTCCCCCTTTTAATCCTCCTTCTTAATCTCCTTTTTAGTCCTCTATATTCATCTTCTACACTTTACTCTCTACATGTGTTTAATCTTTTCTTCTTTTTTGGGTGGGGGGAGGTGGTTATCAGCCACAAGATATAGAAAACCCTGTAGTTACATGACTGACATGTTCCAAGTACATGACATTGAACAAATACATCTTCATCCTCGTACTTGAACAGATTGTTCAAATGAAGAGATGACTCATGTGCAGTCCTCCAATTTGAAACGTTACTCACCGTACAATTTCCAGAACGAGAAACGCAAAGTTGCGGACCGTTCCCTGGATCTCTCTCGAAACCCCATCCTCCTCTTCTTCATCCTCCTCCTCCTCTGACCATTCAGGTCTTTTGTCGTTCCCTTCCTCCAACATGATTTGTTGTTCTTCCAGCTTCTTCCAGCTTTTTACAACAGCCATTAGTCTTGATAAATGGCTGTTGAATAGCTGTAGGCCTATACTCTCTGGTCATGAAGTATCTTATATCTTATAATTGTTTGTAGACACTTTTTGTAAAATGACACTTTTCAAAAGTTTTACCAATCATGATAAAAAGGATGTTGCTTCATTTATGTCCTTTTTACAGCAGAATTTCTACTTTGTATTGGCCTCCTATGTATCTTAATTGTTCCACTTGCATAAAAGCTATATTAATCATACATCAAGACCATAGTTATAATGCAAGTAAAGACTCTTTGCATTGCACTCTGTTGTACAAGAGGTCATCACATGCAGGAGCAGCATTCAATTTATTTCTGTTTTCAATCAGCTAAATTCTTCTTCATCCAACGGCCTTTAATAGTTCATCATATAATTAGCTTCAGGTAAACATCGTATAATATATTTTCTTTTGAAGCTTGAAAAAAACAATCATCATCATGAATGTCTTTGGTTTATGCAGGATAATCCATTAATTAAATTAGAAACGGCGCCATGATTCAATTAATATGGTCCGAGGCCATTGCATTAACGATCCCTCGTACATTTGGTCCGAGCATCATCATCATCATAAACCAGATGCCTCTGGCATTCATCTGCATCCATCACCAAAGCACATTAGCAGCGAAGCAACATTAGCGAAATGACTGGTGGTTATCGCATTTGCGGATCCGATATCATCTGCATGACTGCATCAGTGAGCTCTCTGGAGCTACCGCTTCCATGACGACAACATCCGACAACATCCGGGGCTATGTTAACTTGTTGAGGAAACTTCAAAAGATGAGCTTCCCACACATTGTTGAAAACAAAGATGAACAAGTCATAGTTTCTCCAGTATCTTTATTCCAGCACACATGATCAGTGATAAATTCACAATATAGATTTCTCCTTGGGATCCGTCAACTATTAATGAAGACTGATAAGCAAATTTCCTCCTTGAAACAGCACAGTTATAGCATGGTACTGCTGTGATTGATGACACATAGGAGTGCAGCTAGTACACCACTTATGGCTGCATGCACTCTTGGATCTACCAACACACCACCACCTGATAGTGCGGAGGCTGAGATGGGTGGAACAAATCTCGGACTGCGGAGACCTACAAATCATGCACAAATAACTTTCTCAAAGAAAACGGAAAGAAAAGAAAGTTCAAGGAACAAAATAGTGGTCCATCAACATCGGTATGACGCCCGCGGCTATATTTGGAATCGGATTTCAAATTGAGTTGTTATGGGAGAAACTTTCTGGTCACGACAGGGAGTCAGTGGTATAAGCTAGTTCATCTTGATCTTGCTCCTTCACTCTTTTTCCTCTTCTTTCTATCTTTATCCTCCCCTCTTCCACCCCCTCTTTTCTCTCTCTCTTTCTCTCTCTATCTCTTTTTCTATCTCTGTCTCTTTCTCCTTCCATCTTTCACTTTCTCTCTCTCTCTCTCTCTTTCTCTCTCTCTTCATCTCTGTCTGGTCTCTTTCTCTTTCCATCTTTCACTGTCTCTTGTACCTCTCTCTCTCTCTCTTTCTCGCTGTCTGTTTGTCTCAATATATCTTTCTTATCTTATAAATGTATATTAACAGATCCAATGTGTTTATAACTTTATCTGTCATTATCTTCTCTAATATCATCTTCTCTGTTCTTCTCAACTTCCGGTTCACTCCTCTTTTACACTCACAAGAAATCATCAAAGTGTCACAGAGTCAAAAGTATCAACATCAAAGCTCTAACTACATAAGTTTGGACAACATATACAATGTATATGATCAAAAAGAAAGGGAGATATATCACATGATAAATCAAGTGAAAAAGGCAGAAAAATATGTGGGTGGGCCAGAAAACCTAGCTGTCAAGTTTACTCAGCCTTTTTCACTTGCTACATATCTCTTAATTAATCTTCATTTATCCTCAAGGACATTCAAGTCATGATTAATTGATATGCTATCAATCATAAATCCAATTTCTTGACTGTCATATCTCTTCTCCCCGCCCCTTCCAAAATGATTCACTGAACAACAGTGATGAATATACAGACTACTAAACACAAAAATACAAAAGAAGACAAAAATTCACAAAAAGTAATGACATCATCCTTTCAAATCTCCACCTCAGCCAATTTTGTTGAGGTCCAAACAAGACCTCACTTTTACATTCCTTTTGGGGAAGATCACGCTCCATTTTCATCTTATGACAGGGTTGCATGCATACAGGTAGTACCCCCGCTAGGCAGGTAATGCAGGGCCGCAAGGTCAGGGGAAGAAAGCGATGGGTCATACCCTGTTTACATTACATACTTTTCATCATTGTCAAGAATGAAGGGAGGCGTTAAATGCATGTGAACTCCTCACTAGAGGCATAGCTGCAAAGGGGGAGGGGGGAGGGGGAGGGGGGAGGGGGAGGGGGGGAGGGGGGAGGAGGGGGGGGGTACATGCCCCTGCCATCTCAATCAATTGCCCAAAGAAAAAGAGTAAGGGAGAACATGAAAGGGAAAATGGATAAGTCAAAATGTAAAGAAGAAACAAGACATGTTCCCACACCCTCCAGCCTACCCCCTCACTCTATTGCCTTGCTCTCTCACAATTCATCCACCTTATATTTCAGGTGGAATGCAAATTCGGTAAAATTCATTCTGTAACAAAATGAATTCGGTACAAAATCATTTTGTTACAAAATGAATTCGGTAAAATGATTTTGTAACAAAATGAATTCGGTAAAAATCATTTTGTAACAAAATGAATTCGGTAAAAAAAATTGTAACAAAATGAATTCGGTACAAATCATTTTGTAACAAAATTTATTTTGTTACAAAAGTTTTTAACAAAATAAAATTTTGTTACAAAATAAGTTTTTGTTGTTCATTTTGTAACAAAATAAATTTGGTACAAATCATTTTGTAACAAAATTAATTCGGTACAAATTTTGTAACAAAATGAGGTGATTTTATACCGAAAAACTAGGGTAACACTTGGCGCCCCATAAAGTACATGTAACAATAATAAAAAGTACGTTCTTGAATCTTTACTGTTTACCCTCTAAAGTGATGTCATGCTGATTTCAAAACATTTTCTTGGAGGGGAGACAACATTGGCTAGGTTGAATGTAACAAAAACTCCTCATTATTATTCTTCATCAAGTAGGCCTAGATATAACAAAGAGCATGTATGATATTGTGAATCTTTTGAATCTGTATAATATAAAAGTTCAAAGCCAAAGGTCATATCTTACCAATTTCAAAGCATTTTCTTTAGTCAAAAGAAAACACTGCCTGTTCAAAATTGCACCAAAATTTCTCATTAATTTTTGTGTGTGAAGTAAAGCCAAATTGAATCTTTGAGATTACCAGTCACAAAGAACATGATCTTGTCTATCTCTGAAATCCACATTATCCTTATTTTATCCATGACATGCTCATTTCATAACATCATCAAAAAAGAAACATTTGCTTTGTTAAATACAACATGAACTCCACATGATCCCATGTGCGGTGAAGGCAAAATGTACCTCTGCAAGGATGGATAATAAAGCTTGAGCATTTACTACCGGTATGTCTTTTGCATTTACAATTTGTGATAGGTCCCATTATTCAATGACTGCTTACGTGTGTAGTGTCATGGCCATTCCATTGTTTGGAAACAATTTATTAATGTCATAAAAGAAAATTGGCAGTTGCATACGAAGGGAAGACTCCTCAAATTAATTTCTACTTTATATTAAGGTAAAGTTTTGCAGCTTTGCAAGTATTTACATCTGTAAGAACAAAATTTATTTTTCTAATATAGCTATTTATCTCTTTTAAAATGTTGAAATTAGAAATCCAATGCGAAAAATGTGTGATATAGGTTACAAAATTAGTAGACTTAAACCTTACTTGTCCTTTTATAGTGTGTGTTTTCAATGAAAATGCAAACAATTTTTAACACTGTTAAATTGAGACTTAAAGGCAATGCAAAGTTTTGGGATATTTTGATAATTGGATGGATAGTAATTCTTTAAATTTTGATATATTTTGATGGCCCTGTGGATTTATTATAAGCATCAAAAAATGTAGCCCCTAAAACACTTCTGCTTTTAAGAAATTGCATAATCAAAAGTTTACCGGTGCTCCTGGTAAATTTACATATTTTCCTACTTTGCTGCAGAATATTTGATACTTTAGAAAAAGAAAAAAAAAATTGCCCCACTGTTCCAATCAATTTAACAATTGAATTCCCTTTCCTAAACACGACATAGAAAAGCATAGCAGCTCATATTAAGAGCATCAGTATGGCTTAATTATTCCCTTGTGGGAGATAACACTACACCACTATGCTTGGCGACTCATTATTTATGCAGATAAAACTCTAAATTTTGAATTTCTATTCAATTTTTTATACATGTAGCTGAATTCCCTCTTCTAAAATTGACATCAGAGAGTATGGCAGTGAAGTCAAGCGCATCAATATGGCTTAATGGTTCCTTTTAGGTTAATAAAGCGTCACCATTATGCTTGGCAACTCATTATTTATATATTTTATGAATGTGTGCTACCATTTTATTCAATTTTTAACCATTTAGCCGAACTCCCTCTTCTAAAATTGACATCTGAGAGCATGTCAAGCGCATCAATATGGCTTAATGGTTCCCTTTTGGGTGATAATAACGTCACCGTTTTGCTTGGCTACTCATGATTGTATTGTTTACATATCACCAGGGAAATTCATGTAAATACAATTAATCCTATCACACTATAAAACCTCACTACAATGACCTATTGTACGTCTAAATATTTCAGGTGTGATATCATTACCTTGAACTAAATATTTAGCATGTGGAAGTGGGAATGAAAATGGTTAAATACATCCTCATACGCATACTGTTTTGTGTGTACATCACAATTTACAAATATTTTGATGTTTAGTCTATGATTTTGGATGATTAGAACAACAAAAATAATAAAAAAGTACTTCAGTAAAAAAATTCTGAAAGAATCAAAAATAGCCATCATTGCTGTCTGCTTAGAATCTCAGCACCCACTACTGTCACACAGGTTTAGGCAAGTTGGTGTTTAAAAAGCTGTCAATTTCTTTTACACGTGCCTGTTGCACATAGGAATTTAAATCCTGGCCCGGGATGCAAATTATTCATCATGTCTCATATGTTTAATTTTCCAATTCAATAGGTTAAAACTTTACATTATCAGTATCTTGCTATTTATTTCACTAAAATGGAAAAAAATCAGATGAAAAGATTGTTTTGTTTTGTTATTATTAATAGTTTGGTAGAAACCAGAGTTTATACGTCATATCTGTCTAATGCCTAAACCTTAAACATGTATTGACATAAAGGGAGTGAAACAGCATGCCGCAAAGGCAAAAACAAAACCCTTTGAAATGTCATGTCATGCTTAATCAATTCCTACAACAGCTGTGGTGACGACCAAAGTCTACGCCTACATGTACTATAGATAGAGCTCTACAAAACCACATGTAGAGGGGAAAAAAAAGTTATTACGTTTATTATGACATCATTTTAAAATGATTAAGAATAAAAATATGCCAGGCAATATTTTGACCATGACGACCGTGAAATTTATAGTCCAATTGCACTTTTGTTAGCCCACATGAGAAGCTGTATTTATGGAAAAGCACATTAATCATTCAAAACAAAAGAGATTAAATTATTAAGGGTAAAAATAGGCCAGGTAATATTGTGACCATGATGACCATGAAACTTAAAGTCCTATTGTACTTTTTCAGCCCTCATGGAAAAACTGTATATATATGGAATAGCACATTATTCATCAAAAACAAAACAAAACAAAACAACAAATAATTTAAAGTACAGAATTATATCTGCCACTGCCTCTCTCCCCCTTTGCCATTTCTTCATTTAACTAATCTGTCAAGAAATTTGACTACCTTTCTTGCTATTTCTGTCTACGATTTGTGCAATAAGTCATCTATAGAGGGGGCACTACCTCACAAATATGGGGTGTGCACACAAATCAAATGTGGCATTGTTCCACATAGAGTGAAAGACAGGGGAAAGAGGCGAAAAGGATTGTGAAAGAATCAACAGAAGAGAGAGAAACGCAAATCGAGTAGAGACAGCGACATACTGTAATTAGAAGAGGACCACGATACATGGAAAAGGAGTTAGGGATTGTAATAAGCATGGGAGGGGGGACAGACGTACAAACAGACAGACAGACTGTAAGGACCAGATACAGAGAAAGAGATAGGGTGAGAGAAAGAGAAAGAAACAGAGCGAAATATAAATGGCAGTTGAGTATTTAAAAGAAAGAGAGAGAGAGATGGGTTTTTAAAAAAGAGAGAGAGAGATGGGTTTTAAAAAAAGAGAGAGTGGGAGGGAGAGAGGGAAGACAGTGGGAGGGAGAGAGTGGGAGGGAGAGAGGAAAGAGGAAGAGTATGAGAGAGAGGGAGAGAGTGAGGAAGAGGAGAGCAAGAGAGAGAGGGAAGAGAGGAGAGAGAGGGAAGAGAGAAGAGAGAATGAAGAGAGAGAGTGAAGAGAGAGAGGGAAGAGAGAAGAGAGAGGGAAGAGAGAAGAGAGAGTGAAGAGAGAGAGGGAAGAGGGAGGGTATGAGAGAGGGAGGAGAGAGGGAAGAGAGTGGGAGGGAGAGACGAAAGAGGAAGAGTATGAGAGAGGGGGAGAGTTAGGAAGAGGAGAGCAAGAGAGAAAATACTGTAAATGAAGAACAAAAAATAGGTGGAAGTTCTGGTACCAAGTAACAGTTTTGAAGTTGATCATGAAATTTTGTTTGAAGCAATATGACCATGGTAGGAAAAACTAGGAATACAGATTTTACTTCATTTAGATAAAGAGGAAATTTGACCTACAACTATTATACCTATCTCCTGGTAAATATTTGAGAGGAAAAAGTAACATGTACATGTAGAAGGGAGAAATATATTGATGACATCACAAATAATTGTTTATCACAAACCTCAAATTGAACTGAACCACTCGTGACATGGAATTCATGAACTTTATGAAATACATAACCTCTAGGTTGTTTTCAGAGCAAAACAGGCTCAACTTATTGTTGCCAGCTTTTCATCTCAAGCGACCAAGTAATTATAAATAGCCTCATAATTTAATTCTCACTCATATTTACTATGATCTATGAAAGGGGATTTGGGATTATCCTTTTTAGTTTCAATGAACATGAAATTCCTGACAAAAATTATTTTGTTTGCATGCCCCACCAAGTGAAAAATTCTCCTGTACTTCTTCAATCATGTTAACACATCCAAAATAAGGGTGAAAAGACACACACGGAGAGACTTTAGAAATACACAAATTTGCCCTAATAGGGACAATAGAGGCTGGAAATTCCTCATGCAGTAAAGAATTGGACAATAATGGGTATCCCTGCTGGGTACAAATCAAAGCCCTTTGAGCGTTTTGTCTGCTTAGAGTATAACGAAGGGATTTGGCTCTATATTTAGAAGAAAAAAGGTTGAATTTATGAGTTAAAGATAAAGACCAGTTCTGGTCATGCGATTGCATTGTGATAGAAATGGTGTGGAATTGATCAAAAAAGGTTGATCATCTAGCATATACAGTAAGTATTGGTGTGTACTGCAAGGTTCTGGAATCATCAAAATGATAAGAAATTTGGCCACAGAAAGATGTATATGGGACTACCCTATATCTATCCAGTCCGGATAGATATAATAATTTACCAAATATATCAATTAGTAGGCGGTTTCCCCACCAAAATTTGTATCATCACGTATTAGTCAAAACATATTCTTTCACACCGATTGGTAATAAGAGCTTCCATTTCATTTTTTGAGAGGGGGGCGTTTCCAAAACTAGTCTATACCTTTAATACCCTTCTGGCTCTCAACAGACAATTTTTGCATCACATTATAAAGGACACACTCTGACATGCGTAAAATCATAGACATGCATTCTCTCTCCATATTGGTCTTGTTCTGTCTGTGGATTTAGGTGTAGCGCCCCCTTGTGGTTAACAATTGCCAGCCTTTTTAATTGCTCTGTCTGAATTATTGGGTAAATCTATTTCCTGTTTTCTAACATAACGAATGTCCTGAAAATGGTTTTATTGTTATCAAAAGAGACATTGTTTATTGTTGAACGATGGGCGTTTAATTTTATATTGACCACCATAAATCTCTGGAATTTGTGGGAGAATGGATTTCTTAAATCGAGAAGGAATAAATGTCAACAGACATATTATTACACATCCATGAAAGGATACAATTTTTTACAATCTCTCCAATGAAACACAAATTTTAATAACTTGTGAGTAATGAATCATAAGTTTAAAAAATAATGTGAAATAAGAAATTAACCAATGGTAATTATAACAAAGTATGTGGTTAGATTCAAGGGCTGATCCCAGTTGCTGGTAGTACTGGCAAAAATCACCAGTATTTCAAAAATAGTGCTTATGAACACGCTTGTTCACACGTGAATCTGTAAACTGCAGCAAGTTTTTTTTTCTTCTTCAAAATGGCACGAGTGTTATAAGCTTCACCTTTCTTTATCTTTATAGTATGCGTGGGAGCGTTGTTGCACGCAGATACAGTACCTCTCTCTTGAATGTCGACTTCATTTTATAAAAGTAACAATGTGAACGGACATTAGGTGCATTCAAGCGATTTTGTTAAAGGTTTTTTTTAAAGGCCGTTACAAAACACGGTTACTGCGGGAGATCGTTCAAGTGATTTTCCATAAACGCTGATTCTCGCTCATTTCAAGCCCAGCCACTGCGCATCACACTGCGCAGTTTGACCCAGAAAGCATAGGTCAACTTTGGCGCACGCTTTCTGAATTAGTTTACGGTCGACTGTCGGCCAAACCAGAAGGAGGCCACAATAATGATGTCATAGAATCATGATTGAGATCTCTGCTGCGTTCAAGCGATTTTTAGTGACTGTGATTCTGCAGAATCACGTTACAAAACGCATCTTTTTCAGCGTTTCATGTTTGTGATTTTAAACACTTCTACTTATACGACCGACAAAAAAAAATTGCTTGAAATCGCTTGAACGCAACCGTGTTTTAAACTAAACGTCTTTAAACACCGCGTTTCTAGGGTAAAAAAGTGTTGCTTGAACGCACCCATTGATCATTGCTCCATTTCTTACCATCTTTTCTTTTGTTGCAGCCTTGGGGGTGGCGCCTTGGGGATCTTGATGAGTACCCTCATAGGGTTGAGGTCGTGGTAGGGCGGCTCCATCTCAGCCAGCTCTATTAACGTGATACCCAGAGACCATATATCTGCCTTGTAGTCGTAGGGGTTGTCCTTTAGCGTCTCACATATGACGACTTCAGGGGCCATCCTGGATGGAGAAGTGGAAGACAAAAAGCAGATCCAATAAAGCAAAATGTAAATCAGCTTACAGGTTGTCTTTTAGAATGTCATTGACATTGACTTTTGGAGCCATCCTGCTTAGGGTGGTGAAAAAGGATGACAGGAGAAGCATTAATTTAATGGCAGAAGTATAATTATTTATGAAAGGGGCAACAATTAGAATAGTAGTGATTATCTTAATATAAGTAATAGCAAAAAAAGGAGAAGTAGATGTAAAAGTAGTGGATGTGGATGTACATTATGTATCACAGAAAAAGCAGTGGCATTATATGTGACAATAGTAGTAGTAGTAGCAGTAGAAGTAGTAGTAGTAGAAGTAGCAAAACATCAACCACTTTAATAAGTTAATACCATTTTTCAAACATTCAAAGTTATTTCAGTTTGAGAGCCCTGTGATCAGTACTACCATGAGTTTTTGGTTTTAGGGGGAGGGGGGGGGGGGCACATGGGTGACATTTACGGTTTACCCCCATCTCTTAGCAAAACCCAGCTTGGTATAGAGCACGCTACAGAACAAATAAAATGAGCATCTGAGATAGGAGGCCCCCCCTCCCCTCCCACACAATAATCCTGGTACACCATTGACCAATCATATCCTATGAACACCTCTCCGATGCTAGCCAAACTAATCATCTCCTTAAAAGGAAAGAGAGAAAAATAGTCTGCAGTAAGAGAGGATCGAGGAGTCCGATTCCACTAAATCTAGACCATGAAACACCATCCTCACCGGGAGGGGCATAAATTAGGGAGTTGCCATGGTGACAATGATGCTTATACTGATTACAGAAGCCCGGGTTACGCTCCTCTGCATAATTTGGACACTTACGAGCAGATCACTTTCTGTTGATAAACTGTGCTACGATTAACCCTCCGGTTGCCAACGCTACATGTTAGGCACAGAAAGCTTGCAAAGTTTTAATAAACAGCTCACTTTCTCACTTTTGGGTGATAAATAGTGGTCCATATAATTTACTAGATGCTAATGCCAGATGGTTCCCCGCAAAAACATCACAAGCAGATCACTTTCTGTTGATAAACTGAGTTCCAATTCAGCTTTACGAATTTGGCATAATTTGAAATGTTGAAAAACATGTACCGGTACATATAATTTAAACACCCTTGCAATTTCTTTGGTCATACTGATCTGAGGAATAGTGAAAATACAGGTGTACATGAATTTCTCTTGTCATCTTTCATCAACTATACACTACAAATTTTAAACCATTTTTAAATTACCCAAATTTCCCTTCTTCACTGTAAAATTGTTTGTTGAAGATATGAAAGGCTAGTGTCAACCCCCCCCCCCCCCCCCCCCCCCCCCCCCGTGAAAAAAGGTTCCCAATCCCTTGACCAATAAATCAAACTCCCTCAGTGGTTTGTAAGCCAGACCATTGGAAGGCTCTAATGCAGATTATCCTGTGGTCTCTCATAGCGTCTGTTCAGACTAACATAAATATATCGTATAAAAAAACATTGAAGGAATCATCGTATTGTGAAAGGGCTGTACCAACTGGATAGAAACCATGTGTAAAGAAAATAAGAAATGTCCTATAATAAAAACCTAATTATGAAGAGGTCAGTTCACACTTGACATGATATTGGGCCAATCACCAGTGCAAGCTCACAATAAGCCCCACCCAGTTACACAATATTAAACAAAGTGGCGTTCACACTAAGGCGGGACGGATCAAATTTTTTTTTTTTTGGAAACGATGCTCAAACATGCATCTTCCGCCATCAAATTCAGACTATTTTTTTTTTTTTTATGACCCTATAACTTAACGTTTTGTCGTATTTATGTTCGATTGATTTTGGTTGTCTGAAAGGGAGGTGCAGTAATAACCTATCCATGTCTATGAAAAAAAGTTTTTCCACTGAACCAATGGCCAATATAGCTACCGGTAACCACAAACACTGAAATTGAAAGTGAGAGGGGAATTTTTTTTCTTTTTTCCCAGTCTTTATGGACTTCAGATTTTTCAAGCTTTTATGAAATTATAAAGGAAATAAAGTATTTGAAGATTAAAGGCTGACATGCAAATAAAATAGCCACGATTTCAAATAAAATGGCTACGGTAGGCAAGCAAGTTCTCTTGATTATCCATACAGATGGCAACAAATTACCCCATTGTGACATGTGGGAGATCATGCTAAATACAATTTTATTTTCTATACTGATCATTGTATTAACTTGTATACCATATATCGGTACGCACACTCTGTTTCTTGTACTGCAAAACCAAAAACTTCCAAGAGCATAAAATATCTGCAAAGTTTGCGGGGGGGGGGTTCAGATTTGTGAAAGATTCATGCTGCAAAATAATTTATTTACAACTTCACAACTTTTTTTGCAATTTGTGGAAGTTTCTTGCTGTTAAAACAGCCATCCCAGCCCATCCTTAACCTTAGGGATAAATTGATCAAATTGGCAACAATGAAAGTTTTTTTTTTATTTGCTACATTGTTGAAATAAAATGCACTGTCTCTGAAAACAATATAAATGAGTGAAAATGTTGTTGAAAAAGTTTTTTTTTAAATTGATTGAAAAACGATAATTTTGAATCTCTCAACATGTTGCCAACTTCAGAATTTTTTAGCTGTTTTCCTTTTTAAAACCTGACATCAAATGCAATATAGTCATGAAACAAAAATGGATGCAGTGAGTGCAGACATTTTTGCCTTTTCCACCCATGCTTCTGGCCTATTTTCAGGGTCCTAGAATTAAAAAGTTATTCAGTCAAACCCAAAATGTGGAATGGTTGTCTCAAAAGGGTTAGAAATTTCCAAAAGTTTTACAGAATGTGCAGTTCCGAGTCAGTAGCACTCGCTGCAGACTTGCTCAATACCCTGAACATGAATATGAAAACAGTACTATTTAGCAGGAAGGCTCTTACCAATAGGGTGTACCGATGAAAGAATCTCTTCTCTGCAGGGGAGATGTATTCTTGGCAGAAACTCCAAAGTCAGCTGAAAAATAAGAAAAGGAAAAAATATAAATTATTAATCATTTAATTGAAAACACAAAAATCTAAAAGTATACTTAGACTACTTTTGGATTACTTTTGTATTTCATCTGTAGTTTGTTCGTTCCTGTCTCTATCTTGATCTACAGATCTACAGATGAAATACAAGCATATTGATTAATGAATGATATAATCATTATCAAAAACCATATTGGACTGCTTCATCCTAATATTACTATCGCCCTTAATACAACAGTCGAGATGGAGATACTGCTACTTACGCTAGGTCCAGTATATATACCGTATCTCAAACTTTCTGCAGAGCATCGGATGCAGTTTGTCAAGACATGTGAGTGCACTTGGTGGATGTAGAGTGTATGTAATTATTTTTGTAACACAATATCTTTTAAAAGTAACCACTAGAACGTAATGTGGATTTATGATGACATCATGTGATGTGATATTTCAAGTTTTTGATCATGGACATCTTCAAGACTTCAAACAAACAAAAGTGATATTAGCTGCATTTACACTCCAACCAAAAATCATCGATTTTTCTCATATTCCAGTGTTTCACGACATAACAACAACAACAAAAATCAAAAAATCTTCCACTACAGTGTGTGTTTTTTTTAGCCTGCCGAAGTTTCACCGATATTTTTAGAGTAAATGCAAACTTCGGTACGATACCGATTTTTGCTCACGTGACTCTCCACTTTCAACAATTTTTCACAATAGTGTTTAGGATGTGTAAATGGGCCTACCATCTCTGCCATGAGCTTTATTTCATCAACGATATATACGTGTAGGGTTAGGGTTACAATGGGGTTTAGTATAGGTTTAGGATTAATGTTTGGGTTAGGGTTTACATGTAGATATAATGTCTGGTCCAGAGTTAAGAATTCGGTTATGGAACTGACTGCACAGCAATTGTCGCTGAAGCACAAGTCCTACAACCCGTACTATGTCATTACAATGCCCTTCTAAATGAAAAGCTTATTCAGCATGACATATTCTCAGCAAACACTTGATATGCCTAAATTTGTAAATTTGCAGGCATAAAGTGATGAAGTGTGGGATCAGAGCAAGAGGAAACAGATGTTAATTTCTATAAATCGTCATGACAGTTGTATAAATCAAGTTACATCTGTATGTATAATAAAGAAAGAAAGAAAAACATACAGAACATCTCCAGTAGGCTACCGGTACATACAGTAAGTACATTTCATAACTTTTCACATGCTTCAATGTATGCACATGAAGGCAACAAGACAAAGAAATCATATGAATAACAATTACAAAGAAATCTGACATCTACATGTATGATATTGCAATAAAGGTGTATATTAAAACTTGTAATGTAAAACTCAAAGTGGAAAGGATCAGACACTGTAATTCTGTCCATACAGAGGTTTTCATGCAAAGAATACTGTAGCCTTTGTCTGTTATAATAGATAAACCTTAGTATTGTTGTATGTGATAGGGGTAAATAACATATCCTTTGTCGTCTGCTGAACAAATAGTTTTCATACTAATATATGATTATTATTAGGTCATTAAACAACAACAATAAATTCTTCCATTTTTATTGAATTCTTAAAATGATCAGCTTCATGAACTTGTTTCATCACTTCAGAATATCTAACTTATTAAATATTACATGTACATGTACATGAACTGAATCTAAAGGCAATTAGAAAGCGCATCAATTACATCAGCTTAAGCAGCAGCAAAACATCAAATTACTAGTTTGTACAGAGTTTGAGAATAACCTCTTAGAACATACTCGTGTAGTATATTATAATTACCATACAGAGAAAACTGTAGTTTCCAAAGGCCATAGAAGAAAAGAGGCTGCAGAATCGAAACTCCTCACTTCCTGGCACTTAAAATGATTAAAATTAGAGTTTTTAGACTTCTTTGAGAACTTGATACCACAACTTGTGTACAGTATATTGTAGGCAAATGCAAATTGCAGTTTGCTGGGTGCAATAAGCAATTTAGCACGTCATAGAAACTTCATCTCCTTCTCATAGTACTACAAAAGTGAAACTTCCAAGCTTTACATTTATCTTTGAGAGAAACTATCAATCATGTACATGCTTCATACTGAAGTGATTTGTTTATTGTCTTAAAGTGCAGCATAATGAATACATTCTCTGTTTTGTCATAACTTCTCTCTTACAATGGCAGAATATGAACTAAAAACTAACACTATTCAACATTTGATGAGAGGACATAAATTTGAGCATTTTGAATCCATCTATTTTTCTTGAAACTTTTTTTCTCCATTTAATTTAACTTTCCTTGCACATCATGCAGATTGTTCTAAATGTGCAGCCCACTTCAAGGCAACAGCAATTTTGAATTGATTTTCTGAAGTATCGTTACACCTAGATGCAATTCAAGACGAGTGGCACATGAAAGATATACATTCTGCCATGAGTTGAGACAGAGATATAACAAAGTAAATACAAATATTTGTCATGGGGTGCTTTAAAAACACATAGCTTCATGCAGTATGATTAGACATGTACTTCATCGGCTCGAGATTGCCAAATAGCCCGCTATTTCTGATTTGGGAAATAATCCCGAAGTTACAAATCGCGTCTTCATCAGCTCAAGATTCGACCTCGAAACTTGAAACTCGACCTTGAGAAATTAGCTCGAGATAATTTGCCAAGCGTTTACGCCACATAGTGCGAGTCTTCGGGCTGGTGAAGATGCACCGGACAAATAGCGGGATATTTTGTGAACTATCCCAAGATATCTTTGGTTGATTATCCCGACCAAATGTCCTGCTAATTGCAACTTGGGTCTGATGAAGACGCAAACTAACTGGATAATTTGCGATCAGGACAGTTGAAATAGCTGGATATTTGGCAATCTCGAGCTGATGAGGACAGGCCTAATAAGACTTGAGAAAGGATCTCTATCAACAAGGTGAAGAGTATCACATCACTGATATAAATTAAAAGTTCTGAATAAGCCCAAAGACATTAATACAATAAGTGACATATTGCACCTTTTGAGCACCGTACTCTCACAGCCTTGCACTAGCGTACTGATGGCTTCTTTAAAGGCCGTCTGTACTAGATTGACTAGGAGGTACATGTATTAGACTACCCAGGGTGGTCACTGACATGTCCCATCAACTCAGCTCTCAATTAACATAAGAAAAAGAGGATCATGGGGGACCAATGGTCACCGATTAGGCATTGTTTTCTTGAATCCCTGCTTGAATAGAGGGAGCAAGTAGCTATACTGTATGTACAAGTAGTACAGTGGGCCTTTAAGCTTTTCTGCCTAGGAGACAAGCATTTCAAGGACTGTATTAATCAAAGATATGTGTATATGTGCATGATTAATACGGTACATGAAACTCTACTTGCCTTTCATAGAACTTCATATTTTCAAGTTTCAAACTGCAATTCCAAGATAATAAATTAGTCGTGATGCAAGTTTAAAGACAAGATCAAACATCAGAAACATTTTTCCACAACATTTCTTTGTCTGAAACAGATTATTGCATTATTACATCAAAGCATGTATGCGGCATCAATCCATTTATTAATGAATTTTTAAAGCACCTTTATCAGTTATATTCTGTTTCTTTACATTGTGATCGTTACCATGAAGAATTATTGCTCATTAAACATTATAATTAGTCTGTTCAGAGACAGAAGGGTATAAGAGTTAACACCCCTCTGGCCCCAAACAGATGATTCCTTTTATCTTAATTGCTTGTGTGGGGGCAGGGGGGGGGGGGTAGATTGCACTTTCTATAGAGTGGGGCATGATTATGGTAAATTGGAGACAAAAACCAAGTCCCAAACTGACCACACATTAGGGCACAGCAATTATCTATATACGGTAGGCCTGTCCTCATCAGCTCAAGTTTGCCAAATGACCCGCTATTTTAACGATCCCTATCGCAAATCAGCCAGTTAATTTGCGCAGATGCAAATAGCAGGATATTCGGTCGAGAAAATTTCCAGAGAAATCCAGGGCTTGTTTCCAAAATATCCCGCTACCGTATTTGCCGGCGATAAGGCCGCAGCGCCGTATAGACAGCACCCCCGATTTTGACATTTTTCACGAAAACCCACCCGGGGAAGGACCTTCATTTACATCGAGGTGCAGTTAAAGGCGCTGATTTGTGCTTGTAAACTTGTCACAAATAATAGTAACAATGTCGTTTTTAGAAGAATGTGTAAGATCATTAATGTGAATTAAAAACAATAGAGTACTAGGTCCTAGGATAGACCCTTGTGGTACACCATTTGTTATATAAAAAAAATTGAGGAATTATTATTATAAACTACATATTGAGATCTATTAGAAAGATTACTTTCAAACCAAGATGACAGACAAATTTTAGTGTTGTTGTAGTTTCTGAGTGGTGAGTCAATACACTGATTACTGAGCTGGGAGACATTGCCAGGCATAGCGCCATAAATCGAAACTAAAAAAAAAAAAAAAAAAAAAAAAAAAAAAATTTTACTCTTGCGCCGCATAGGCCGCACCCCGACTTTTTGATATTTTCTCTTCCAAAAATACTGCGGCCTTTACGCCGGCAAATACGGTATTTGGGAAATAGCAGACTGATTTGCGACCATCTGAGCTAGTTTGTGATGAGCGTATCGGTCTGGTAAAGACACAATTTCGAGCTTCGGGATAACATCCATAGTCTGAAAATAGCGGGTTATTGGCAAACTCAAGCTGATGAATACAGGCCTTTTTTCTCCTCCAAGCAGACAATGATCCAGGACTACAACAACAAGAAAAATCCCCATGAACATTTTAATTATCTCTGATCATATTTACTTTCTTTCTTGCTTTGTTAAACTCTCCTTACACATTGCATTGCAGGTTGTCCTAATTAGCTACAAAATTGTTGTTGCACCTTAGGGTATCAAGGCAATATGAAGTGCTGATTCAATTTCTGTTTGGAAAAGAGATGACGACATGTTCCAAACATGGACCTTTTGTTTGGTCCATGTTCCAAAGCAATGTACCATACCATGGTGATCTGCTATAGAAATACCCATATTTGGCTATAATAATGGCAGGACTTGTGTTTTTTCAGGTACTGGTATGTCATTCACCTGTTGTGGATGTGTACACAAACACCAAGACTCCACTTCATCAAAAGACCATTATTAAAACCATTGATGCTAGTTCTTATTAAAACTGGGCACAAAGGATTAGCAAGGAAATAGACCGAGCCCTAATTTTCATTAGAAAATGGGGTGGGAAGCAATAATCAAGTCCATACAGGACAATTGCATGTACATAATTGGATTCACAGTTCAATACATGACAAAAAGTACATTAGAGGGAGCCGTAGGGTGCTGAACCTGTAGTTGATATCAATCGTATGATTAGCAGATATGTATGAAAAGATGTTAAAAAGATGTCCCATCAAATATTTCAGTCCTAGGCTTATGACAACCTGGGGGTAAATGATCTGAGCTGATAGACATTAAATGAGCAGATAAATAATGCTAATGTTAATGATGACAATGATGAAGATGAGGATGATGGCGATGGTGATGATAACGATGATGATGGGGTTGATGATGATGGTAATGGTAATGATTATCAAGGGTATTGGTGGTAATTATAAAGATCATTATCAAGATGGTAGTGATCAACAGGTAAATAAATGGTCATTTTTTTATGCAAGAGGGATGGATGCAGATGATGTTAAGGTTGATGATAATTATGATGGTGATGATAATAATGATGATTCTGATGATTATGATGATGATGATGAGGTTGATGATGAAGATGACGATTGATGATGATAAGGAAGGTGATGATAATAAATAGGAATGATGATAACGATGGTAAAAAATTGGGGATAAAAAAACTTAGGATTTGATGACAGAAGATTACTTAACTCTAAGTTGGACTTAACAATTATGGAGAGCCATTCATAGCCTTAGAATAAAGTATATTCAAAAGCGAAAATTGAAGTATTTTAGACTTTTTATAAATTCAACATCAAGAACATGAAATCTCCTTGATAACAGAAAGCATGAACGATTTGAATAAACATTTTATGCCTTTTAAAATAACTTTTACAACATATTTTGATAGATGCTAACGGCTTTCCATCCTGTTTAAGTCCAACTTAGAGTCAAGTTCGACTTAAGATCTTTGTGAAACACCCCCCTGATCTGATGCAACTATCTTACCTAATCTGACATTGCCGTCCATCTTGAGTAGAATGTTTCCCGCCTTGAGATCTCTGTGAATGATGTTATGTTCATGGAGGTATACAAGAGCTTCCAGCGTTTGCCTGCAAACGACTTTGATCTGTGCCTCCGTCAACGGCTTCTCCACCTCTAGGACTATATCGTCCAGGGCACCACCCTCACAGAACTCCAGCATCATCTACAGGTGCAAGATCAACAACAACATACATCAATCTTTATCATAATTATGTATACTACAGCATCAGGCTCTAGCTTAATGAGTTCAATGTTACAGCCTCCAGAAGTGGATTTTCTTAATCTCAAAGATTTCAATATGCCTCAACACTTGCAGATCATACTGTTATGGAAAACAAAAGTTATGAGAAATTTGAAAGTTTAACAATTTCCCAAACTCTGTGATTTATCTAGTTAGCCTTCCGCAATTTATTTTATATTCAAAAGTCTATTGATGTCAATTTATTTCTTTTTCAACAAGTCCCTTAAAAATATTCACACAATAAACTCACAATTTATATAAACAAAACAAATATAATTCATGATACAAATTAAGATAACAAGAATACAAATGTGTAAATAACTCTTCATAACAAGAATACAAGTGTGTAAATAACTCTTAATAACAATCACACTTAGTATTTCAAATATCGGAAATTATGAGGAAAAAATACAATTCAGTCAAATCACAAGCTCCTTATCATGAAACAAAATTAACAAATCATCAGAGGTAGATTGAGTGAAAGAGCAAGGGAGAGAGGAAAAGAGAAAGAGAGAGAGAAAGAGAGATGAGGAGAGAGAGAAAGAGAGATGAGAAAATAGAAAGAGAGAGAGAGAGAGGGAGAGAGACGGAGACAAAGATAGACAATAACAATTAGAACGTAGGGGGGGGGGGAATTCCATCGACCGCCTTAATAAAGTTTGAAAGCCGAGTTTCTTTTCTGGTGCACTGGGGTAGGTGATTGAATAGCCGAGATGGGATATACATGTAAAGAGAACTGCTTCTTAGAAAATCAGTGTTCGATTTAGGTATGTTTATTAAGTACATTCCCTGTTTCTAAGGTTATAATTACTTTCTTTCAAAATGACTTTAGTAGAGAGAATATCTGGTACTTCATTGTTAAGTATTCTTAAGCGCCGTACACACACACAATTTCATCATATATGGCTATCCAAAAACTGTGAATTTGTTGTGTGTAGAGACACGGGGTAAAAAGATTAGTAACGGACTCATAATCGCAAGTTTGTGTTTGATCAATCGCTACTTTGAAACTTTATCACTCCCTGATCGCTAATAAACCACATTTGTTTCAAAGCTTTTGGTAATCTATTTCTAATGCTATCATTATTTAAACTAGTCAAGCCAACTTGGTGCAAGTTGACTCCCCTTTTGAAAGAACCTTCATTTTTCCCAAGATCAAAACCACCTGATTGGGGAACATCTCCTCCAGACCGATAATATTTGAATTCCATCAGAAAATCAATCTCCATTCTCAAATCATTGAGAGGGGGTATAGGAGGAGGTTGAGGGCTTCCCCCCCCCCCCCCCTATCCCCATTTTCCTAAATTAAAATAATAATAGCTCACATTTATGATGCGCTTAATAATTTGTTTCTAGGCGCAGCACATATTATTACCGCGGTCATCGGATTCAGGCTTACCCGCAACACAATGTATGCACACTTTCCACTCCCTGGGGAGCATTCCAGCCAGTCGCCATTGTACAAGCTCCCCTTGCTAATCCAACCACATTAACTTTTGCATCCTACGGGGTACCCATTTATCTGCTGGGTGGAGAGTGGCAAATCTACAATAAATCAATGTCTTGCCAAAGGACATTAGTGCCGTGGCGGGACATGAACTACATGGACCTTGTGATCCACGGCCGGTCCGGTGACAAATCCACTCGACCATAACACCTCTACATCTCTCTTTCTCTCTTTTTATTCTTTCTCAAAGACCATCAAAAACAATAACTTACCCATAACTTGGACTGATGGAGAAACGTTTCCTCCAGACCGACAATGTTTGGATGCTTGCATTCTGTCAAGATGTCTATCTCCACCCGGAAATCATTCAGGTCATCGTGTTCTTTGATTTCGATGATCTTGGCTGCTACTGTGACTCCATTATGTTTATTTCTTGCCTGGATGAGAGATAGGAAGATAAAAAGGACAAATATATGAGTGAATAAAGGATTTGTTGAAAAAAATTGCATGATATACTGTAAGTATTGTGTTGCAGAGATACTGTATACCTGCTTAAAACTGTGTAAAATGCTTATAACTTTGTAAACTGATCTGCACTTTTGAAAGTTTGAAATCCAAAATAATCATGCATTCAGACTACCGGAGTTAAAGAAACTTCACACAACGAAACGTTGCATAGCGAATCCCATGTCTGAACATCATTTTGAACGAAAAACTTGATAAAGATTCAGGTTTCCTTCTTGGTCTGAAAGTTGTGTCGTATGAAAATTACATAACCGGGCGGAGTTCATCGTGAGTGCACACTGATGGCTGGCCAGGTGTTTAATACCGTATGTCAATTGACCTCTTTAAAATTAGTTTCTTTATATGATGTTCTAGACTGTACGTCCCTTACGCTACACAAAGATTCTTTATAGTTTATACAACATTTTTTCAAACCAGTTTCATTCCCTACATGTACAGTATAGACTGGATAGGCAAGCTGTCAGTCTCCTTGATATTAATGTGGAACAGGTATATTGGATATCAGAGTTCCTCACTCTAGTTTAATATAATGAGCTATCCGCACTGATTTTCATGGATCTGATACCTTCAGTACATGAACACCAGCAGACTGATTTTATAGAGTTATTGTCATTTTTACTGGTATCATTAATGTTATCATTATCGATGATATGGGACCAGCTGCTTGTAGGGATCACACAAACTCCTGTACTCACTTGCTTTGGTAAGCTGAAACACAAAAATATGTTAAAGTTTACCGCTTATAAATATAATGTGTATTCTATATAAAAGAAACCTATATGTACATGTACGTTAAAAAAAGTTACAAAGACTTACAATTGTCGAAACTTTTTCTTTACTTTGTATATTTTCCCCTACTTTTTTCAAAGTTAAAGGGAGAGGGTCTCCATTTTCCATGTGCCATTTTCCATATGGGGGGATGCATGGAAAATGCAGAGAATACATAAGGCCTGTCAAAAAACTGAAGGCTAATCCTGGTGATTGACAACACCTGTTATTATTGGGTGAACACCTGAATGGTGTCAAATTCCCCATGATAGCCCACTACCACTACAAGTCCCTGATGTATTAAACCGTCTTCAAAATTTGCGTATTACATAATTTACATGTAGCTTCCACTGACTGCCATCATGAAAAAGTGATTTTGCAAGGGCTGGACTGCTAGCTTAAATTTCAAATTCTAAACACATATCTACAGTTTTCTCACTATGAAAGAGATATAAACACTAAACAGCAATAATCAATATATTCAAATGAATACTAAAGGTACTATGTCCCTTTTGCAGCCAACCTCAAATGCTGTAGAACTTTACAGGAATTATGAATATGTCATGTATGTCCTATCTGTGAAATTTAAACGTTAGCAGTGTCCTTATATTCAAATTATGCAAGGAAACCCGTTTACTTGCTAGACTTCACTGTCAAACACTATTGAGTGACTGACTGGCTTTTTTGTTTTTTCTTCTTTGGTAATAACATACATGAAAAGAGTTGTAAAGGGTACATGAGTATTTTTCTACATCAATAACCCACTTCTTGTGATGGCCAAGATTAAACTGATTGAATCTTTGCGCAGCATAAAACGTATGACCATTCGGTACAATTGTCTGAAATCAAGACTACCGGTATTACTTTTCGGCTCTATAGCCCTAAAGTCTATTTGACAACTAATAGTCGTTATTTTCCCACTTGAAGACATTTTCAAGCCCCACCCTTTTTAGGGAAGTTCTAAATTAGTATTATCTTTCAAATGCAGTTGGAATTTAACTTTTTCATTTTTTTGGGCTTGCAAATGGGACATAGTACCTTTAAAGAAGCATTACTGCTGTTTAGACCTACTGTACAAGCACAAGAAGCATACAGTATGTACACTGTACATGTACATGTACATTTTCATGTTACACTAATGTAGTTTGTACATGTACAGTATCACATTCATTCCTATTAAACCACAATGTACTTCCAATGGCAGTATGATTGACCTCAACTATACTCCCATCAATGGGTTGTTACAAAATGATATCCAGTTCCTTGTTTTGGACTCTGATTGTTGTGGTTTTGGCAGTCTCTCAACAGATCCAAGTAATATAACAGACAGTTTCATCCTCTTTTCAAACAACAAACATTATTTGTATACATCTTCCTCAAGCTTTTTTACCATAAAGTCTAAGGGGGACCACCCGGACCAATGACCTAAAGTTAATTTTCTGTTAAAGAGAAAAAGTTTAAATACTCTCTAAATGACAGTAGAAGTAACTTTTAATAATAATTATTATGATGACAATGATAATAATAATAATGATACTAATAAAGAAATGATAAGGAGAACAGTATGAATACTGATGAGGCTACCCTGGGTAAACAAGACATATTATTATTATTATTATTATAATGATGATAATAACAGTAATAATAACAATAGCCACATGTACATACATACAAACAAATACACTCTTGGGAGATACATGTACACTGCACATGTACATGTAGGTCTCCTTTAAAGCGCCCATTAAACTAGAAAATAACAACTATTATATACCTCACTTAAGTAATCCAGCCATCTGATTGGTCGAAATTGCATTCATAAACTTCAACTGTTCCTGTAAAATTCCCGCCTGGGGTAATAGCACAATTCTAACCTTCCCTTGAGCTTATAAAAACAACTATTTCTCTCAAAGCAGTCATTAATACTATACTTTAGAATGGACCTCTTTATTTGAAAACTATCCAGGATTGCAGAGATTGTAATATCCAGAGGAACAGACAAATGAGTCACCAGATTATTTCTTACTTCTTCTTCCTTCTCTTTTGCATTTTGTGGTGGTTTGTGGTGGTTTCTTGCCATGAAATTGTCTTTTTCTTAAAGTCCATATAACATCTAATACATGTACTTGCAGGTACATGCAATTAAAGAAAGTCTGCAAATATTTGCTTTCAATTATTTTTGGTGTTACACCCATGCACTTTGAACATTGTATCATTAAACTAAACCAAAGTTCAATCTACCCCGGTACATGTTAATTTGGAGGAACAGACTGAAATAATTTCATAAATTGTTTTCATTGTGTACATTACACAAACATGAGCTGCAATACAAATGTAATATACATATGAATGATATTCACATTATGTCCACATCGAAAATATGCAAGGAATGCATTTCATGGTGTACATGTCACAAAAGGTGCTTACAAAAATGAAAATTGATGAAAATTACTGAATTGTAAAGTACTGTAGGTCTATACAGTATGAGTGACTACCGGTAGTTGCTGAATCAGCACAGAAATATGAATGAATACGATGTCATTCTTATTTGGCTTAGAGAAAAAAAAACATGCAGGTTTATACATGTAGGGGAAAAGTCCTTCCTCAAAGATATAATTCATGAACATGTGCATGTTCAGTACATACACATGTACATGTATGTATTATAGTATTAAACAATTATCTATTATTTTAAGTGGAAATGGAAGAAGAAAAGTTGATTTACAATTACATGAATGCATCTCCTTAAACTGAAGGATTTGGAACAAACCGTTCACGGCAATGATTTCATGGACCAAAATTTAGGTACCGACAAGTTAAAATTGTGAATCGGTCAGCATTTTCATTTCATACTGTAAAGTTCTATATTAAATTCTGAATATTCACTTCGAATGAGCTCTGGTGGAATTTTTAATATTTTTAAATCACAAAAATGAAGGAAACTTGCAGCACAAAAAGATTACTTAAATTACTAATTATTTTAACACTGCTTTACTTGTAGATATCCTGTACAATTAATGTCCCTTGCCACTATATGTGACAACATGTATTTTATGAACATAAATGTATGTTCTCTACAACCCATACAGTACGTACATGTACGTATGTATATCAAATGGCTGGATTCAATTCTACATGACAGGTTTAAAAAAGGGGCCACCTAATGCATCATAACAGGTACAAAGACTGCACAATGGTCCTCCATGTATTATAGCAAAAAAGACGGCCCAAAAAGCTCATTCAAGCATATGTTTTACTTTAGATCATGGGTGTGTAATGGTAGATCTCTTCACAGACTTCGGACGTTCAGAGTTATGATGAATGTCGGACGGAAATAGAATGGATTAAAATTTGAGATGACAAAAGGAATGACAATTAGACTGTGAAATTGTGGCCAGAGGCACATTATGATGAGGAAGGGGATGTACATGTATGATTTTAATACATTATTTAAACATAATAGTGAGACCGCATGATGGGTAGGACAGTGAGCTCAAATGAACCCTGGCACAATGTAGGTAAAAGGTAATGAGTTTCAATTAAAAAATTTAAATAAACACCAAGTTACTTTACTTTACTATACTTTACTTTAATACAGCGATGCTTTAGGACTACATTTAATGCCTGATCGTAAATGTCTTCTTCAGTGGTTATACATTATTCTCGTCATTTCAAATTAAATAAACGGGAAAGGACTAAAAATGTGTGCCAACTTGCAATATGAGCTTAAAGCTTTGATAATAATATACCGTACTGTACATGTACAGGCTCATAAACAAAATCATGGTTTTTAGACCATTATTTGTCTAGTTTATTCTTAAAACGGTTTACAGAAGTTGCTGCGATAACATATTTAGGAATCTTGACTGTTCCACAAAACCATGACTCTGTTGCTAAAAAAATGCTTCCTCATATCAAAAGTTACAAAGCTTATGAGTACATGTACATTTAAGAGATGAAATGCATACTTGGCTACTATGTTTCAACAATAGTTGATCAACAATTGTACATGCATACAAATAAATTTACAACATTTTGCAGATGAAGTAAACAGAGTCATCTAGTGAATGCAAAAATATGTTAAATGTAAAGCCCCTTTCAGATTGAACCTCAAACAGTGGATGACGTCCGGACGTCATCCACTGTTCATCCACTGTTACCGGCGATCTGAAAGGACGCGGAAAAAGACACCCGGGTGTACACAGCACGAACAAAGGGTGAACACGAGGTAAAATACATCCTAGAGTTTCTAGGGTGTGTCTAGCACGACATCCGGAGGACACCTCGTGTTTTTGGCGATCTGAAACGGCGTGTGTTCCGGAACCGGAAGTATCAGCTCTGTGTATCAGCATTCAGGTTTGCGCGCGCTGTCGATGTCATTGCATCGTATCACTGCATGTTATGATAGTTTTAAATGTTCTAAACATAAATTTAAGTCTATAAATACCAAATATGTACCTAATTATTTTTTAGGTTAGGTTTTAATCGAAGAATGTGAAATAAGTAAAATAAATATTTCGGTATGAGAAACTGTTCTTGTACAAAATTCGAAAAGCGCGCGCCCGATTGGCGGCGTTGTCACGGAAACGTACCTCGAGATCACCCCAGACGGAAATGCACACCGAGTGCACCCCTTGTTTGAGTTGCAAACTGAAAGGGCGCCGTGACCTTACCTCGTGTTTTCATAAAGATTACACTCCGTGTTCGCACCAGACTGGGTCTGGGATGTCCTCCTGTGGACGTCCTGTGTTTGGCAGTCTAAAAAGGGCTTTACTTTGTATTAGACTGCTAAGAGTTGCATACTGCCCTTCTAGAACTTTCTAAGTACATGTACATGTGTAGATGACGAGTTTATGAATTTAAAATCATCAACAATTGTGCAAATTCAAAAGATGCATTTATTCTGAGATGGTTTTATAATTTCATAATAAAGTCATATAATGAGAGAGAATTACACCAGTTCATAGTATTGGATAATGTTGATAGTCACAAACACTTTGCAATAAAGATATTTTACCATGCCCCCAAAAAGGTTGAGCAGGACCTTTAAAGTGTAATCAACAAGCTATTGATCACTTTTAAATTAGCTCGGTAATACAGGATAATTATGGCTATGTAAAAAGCAACCTCAGCACAACAACTGAATAATTTAGATGACTGTGTGCGATACGAGTGTAAGCTGTATTCTATACCGCACGTGTTAATGAATTAATAGTCGATATACAAGTAGTGGTTTTTATTGATCTTATAATGTCCTATGAATAATAGTGTGTCCTCTAAAGTATCAGATCTATAGGGCTAGTGGGCTACAGGTTTCATGCTCTACATGTATATGTGTGTCAGTATAAGATATCGATTCATTTTCAAATTCTCATGTTAATATGTACATGCACATTTACAATTTTTTCATAATTGTTAATATCTCTTCAAATATATTCAATCATGTTTAATATTACAAATATAAAACAAACAAACAACAGTATCCTGCATGCACTCTGCATGTTTGCATACACATAACAGCTTACAAATATATTTGTGTAAATGCTCATTTCTGCTACCAATGCAAACAATTTACCATTTCTGTTTTTACTTGAAAAGTACAGCGCATTTCAACACACCTGTCGTACTGCTTCTGCACTGAATGGATTAAATGCCCATGATTCATTACAGAGCATATATTGTATGCTCCTGCTAATTAAATTTGCATCAGTCATGACTGAAGTTCAGCTGCTAGATTGGCGATGAAGATCAATAATTCCTTTATTGCCATTCTGATAATAATATCTTCCACTACTCCAGACACTGGCTCAGTCTGGATACATGTACATGTACATGTATGGCTTATGAAATTGAACAATAAATGAATGCCTACAGCCCATATGTAGTTAACCTGTTTAACCAATTGTTTTTGTTTAATTGTATGAAAGAATTCTCATCATTCTCATCATTATCTAACATATGTATTTTTGTTTAATGTTTTAATTTGTATATATTTCCTAAAAATAATTGTGCAAAGTCTTCAATTCAAATCATTAATTGAATGAAAATACAAGTATATATGAATATATTTAAAGGAAGGGAATAGCGTGTTAAAATGCTCAGTTCATGATAATATTCACATCAAAATCTTTCTCCTACTCTAGAGCTGAATTTGTTGTGCATGTATTGTACCCTAGATATACATGTAAATATCTTGAGATAAAGTCTGTTTTAATAGCTCATTTTGAAAGTGAACAAAGAATTTTCTTAAATATCACATGTATGATGTATCAATTACAATAATCACAACTCTCTGGTCATACATGTACATCAATTAATCTGATGTTTATTGCATGTACATTTTGTAAATATCTTAAATTGAGTAGAAATTAGAATAATATATGAAATTCCTAAAAGCTACATTTTGCATGGAGACTGGTGTCACATTTCCAGATGCAATTTTCTCATCAGGTACACAGTACATTTATAGATATTGTGCACTGAGCACAATTACAAATCCAATAATTTGTTCTCTGGTGTATTCCCGTTAATGAAGATTGGAAACCACATCCGTACTATAGCTCCTACATACACATTGTACATGTGCATGACTGACACAACACACTTTAATAATCAATGATTCATCAGCATTTGTCTCACATAAATTGTCCACTCATGTAAGATTAGAGTACGGCAGTAATATCATGTAGACATGCTTGGAGATGAATAATTGTTGAACAGGACTTGATTGGGTACAGCAGGGGTGTCTAATGTCTAGATATTTGGGTACATTATGGGAACTAGGCGTCATGGGAACTGCATCTTTTTTTCTCTGTTCTTGACTTATTGATCTCCCCACAGGGGCAGACTCCTATGAGTCATACATTGTATATTTACTACTATACACGTCCTATTGGGCAATGCCCAGATTTCATCAGCCAAAGCTGGCATCCAGTATACAAATTATGAAGACTGTTTCCTTAATTTGTTTACAAGCTCATGAGTGGAGTGTAAAAACCAGGAGGCATCAGGGGGCAAAGGGATAGGGGGGGGGGGTGGGGGGGGGGTGACCCAATCTATTTGAACACTATTCCCCCCCCCCCTTTTTTTGTAGGTGGTTATCAGATATTTCGGTACTAGTGCTTGTGCCACCCCCCCCCCCCCCTCCCCCCCCCCCCCCTTAAACAAAAACACACAACAACAACAACAGTAGACATGTATTGTAAGAAAACTGATACATACAATGTACATGTACATGTACTGTATGTGCATATTGTATCTCAGTGGGAAATCCCCCTCCCCCTCCCTTTTATTAATACCAGCTAATTATCAGGGTGGACTTCCCCTTTAACTTTAATCTATGCAGGCCTACATGTACATGTATTTAATACAAGGGCTCTCAAATCATCATCATCATCATCATCAGAACTCGTTCTATGGCAGTCCTCCAATACACTCAAGAACAAGATTATTAATACCCTTACCAAGTTTCATTCTTGAGTTATGAAAACACAAAACATCAAATTTACAAGGGGTATGAATAATTAAGTTGTTAAAACAGTACATGAACAACAGGTTTTTCTAACAACACTGTACATGTACATGTACATGATGTATTGTACAGTAGGCTGAATAGGCCAGCTAGTACAAACTGTACATATTGTACAATGTAGATCTAGGCATGCACATCATACAAGAAGGCCCTACAAGTATTGTGTACATACTAAATTTTATTCAACGCACCATAGATCTCTCTTTATATAACAATACGGAGGTGTTCTGCGCAGTGACAGGCATGACTGCACACACAGTTCAATTCAGAGCACACACCCTCTTGCCCAAGTATGTATTGCCCACTAAACAAATGAACTTTATATTATGCAGCTACCGATGATTCACTGTCATAACTGGACCCACAGGTAATATTTGTACTTGTTGGATTCTATAGGCCTAGACTCTACACCTCCACCCCGAACCCTCCCAACTATACAAATGAAAGCACATTGATGTAAACATTTTCTTTTCACATGCGATCAGGAAAAGAATCTGTAGTTTTCAGGTGGTAGCTACAATGTAGCCTATATTATGTCCTGAAGTTAAACTTTAACTTAATATGTGTACTTTACTTTCTTTCTTTATTGAATCACTTGATGGTCTTATGCCCATAATTATACAATTTTCACACAACTGCGCCAGGAGTGTCATTTTTGACAGACATGGCACATTATAAATGTTCACTATTATATGTTTGGTTATTTTGGTACGCCTACATACATTTGCATGTAGATAAAATCTAGGCAACTCTCCCTACATGTACATGTAGAATTCAAAATAAATCCTAACAAATAATTAGATTTTTTTTTTTACCAAGCGGATCTAGCAGGGTTCAGGATTATTTTCTTTGAACTGAAGCCAAAAAAAATGAAAACTGTACATTGCGACCTGAAGCCCTAACCCTAACCCTACACTGTAGATACCTTTGATGTACATGTAATAAAGCCTGGAGCAGTTGATGCCTGAGCAAATGTAGGATTACCCGAAGAGAGTTCTGCATGCAGCGCAACAGGTCAGGGGTCTTGATGGCAGAGAGACAATTTGTCATCCACACAATTTGATTTGTTTTTTATACATGTACACCTGTATATACAGACCCCAGCCAAAGTTATCTGTGACTTGGTATTCAATAAGTTAAAGATAAATTACTTTGATAACAATACCTCAATCTTATACAGCGCCTTACTAGTTGTACATAAAAGTAACTGACTAAAGTGCCTACAGTATTATTACCCCAGTCACTTTCCAGATTCAATTACTCTTCTGCACTTGAGAGCTCTCCACCCAACTGGGGAATGCATTGTGTTATTTACACTTTACAGTACATGTACATACATGTACAGCCTACAGTCTAGTACAGTGTGGCTGTATGTTCTGTACATACTGTAGGACCCCCTTGTTCAGTTTAAAATAGATCTTGAGAAGGTAAACTAGTGTCATTCATTATCAGCAATAATTTAGAACATACATACATGTACATGTATATCCAGTGACCTACTGTCAGTGTCACTGCAAAACATAATGTTAGCTTTAATACACAACTAATAAATCTGATAATAATTAGAACAATAGCAGTTAAAGCTAAAGACCAGTTATGGTCATGCGATTGCATTGTGAAAGAAACATTGTAGAAATCGATCAGAAAAGGTTGATCATCTAGCATAGATGTACAATGTAAATGTACTGCAAGGTTCTGGAATCATCAAAATGATAAGAAATTTGGCCAAGTCTTCATAAAGTTAGAATCACTGTACAGTGTGAACAGAAAGATGTATATGGGACTACACACACGTGCGCGACACGTGCATTTGTATCTCTCAACAGGCAAGAGATACACTAATTTACCAAATATATCAATTAGTTAGGCAGTTTCCCGTCAACATTTTTATCATCTATTATTCAAAACATATTCTTTCACATGATTGGTAATAAGAGCTTCCATTTCATTTTTTGAAATTGGGGCGTTTCCAATACTGGTCTTTACCTTTAAAGAGAAGGTTGAGTTCTTGGAAGAGGTGAAAAATAATTTGTGAGCGTTATCATTCTTATTATGCAAGTGTGGAAGAACATCAGATGAGACGTGTTCCCTGAAAAGCATGGCTCTTCAAATGCCTTCATATTCTAAATATGTCATGTAAAATCGTAAAACTCGGGGATAGGATTTTTACGCCACATGTTCTTGTAGTCCCATCTTTCTGTGTACAGCGTTTGTAACTTTCCCAAGACTTGGCTAAATTTCTTATCATTTTGATGATCCCAGAACCTTGCAAAGTTGCAATACACAAATTCTTATACGGTAGATGATCAACCTTTTCTGGTCGATTCCACACCGTTTCTTTCACAATGCAATCGCATGACCAGAACTCAACTTCATCTTTAAGTCACTTCTTCTTTCTTCATCAGAGATGTCAGGCCACACATACATGTACATGCTGCAATGTGTTGGTACTGGTGACAGTAAGCGATCCATGACAAATAGACATAATTGGATTACCGACCATGTGTATTTACATTAAATGTGTATGGGAGTAGCCCTAAAAATAAGTTGCTTCCTGATATACGATTGGTTTCACTATGTGGACACTCTACTCACCGCAGGAAACAAACAATCACAAACTATGCACTTGGTTTATAGAAACTTCCATCTTTATATTTCTCTACAAGATGAAGTGACAGCTACTAATGTACTAGCAGCCTTTTCACACACGGCTAAAATTCTATAAACATGACTAGTATAAACATGTTTCGAACGTGTTTAAACTAATCACGAGCCTTTCACACACAGAAATTTCGTTGCGATCGTTAATCGTTTCGTGATTAACTACTGCTCGTAAAATGCGCAGTAGTGCCATTGCGCATTGAAGGTCAGGTCATATCAAACAGAGCGGTCGCTCCATCCATTTTAAACACGTTTAAACACGAATTTCCTTTCACACACAAAATGTCAAGCTCTCTAGATACGAACTTCGTATCTGCAGCCTGCTTTTAGGGGCGTATGGATCGCGACTTCGTATCTATCCCAACATCGTATAAACGATGTTCACACTGGGAAATTTTGTCTATAAACATGATTAAATTTTTACGATGATTCTAATCATCTCTAGATACGATGAATTTTAGCTGTGTGTGAAAAGGCTGTTTGTGTGTCGAATATCTATATTTATTGACATTAATGAATCACAGATAGAGCGAAATGTACTGGGCCTGGTTTATGTACTTTGCTTTTCAAAAATGATATGTACCTATCTCACCATTTTCAGACAGAAATTTCCTTGAGATCATTATAATTTGTTCATATTGTGTAAAGAATTCCTTTCTCACCTTTCTCTGTAGATTCCAGAGAATTTTTTTTTTTTCTTCAGTGTAATATGAACGTCTGTTGTGTAATAAACGTGTGCTCACTATTATGCTGAAGGCCTACACATACATGTACATGTACATGTACATGTATTTACATGCATGCATTTTTTATTTTACAAATTATAAATATTAGAGAAAATGGTTTTTTAACAGTAAATACCGGTACATTATAGGCAGGCATGTGTACAATCGAGCAAAAGCAAATTTCTCTATTAAATATGCCTGCAATGCAATGCTGGCTGGAAAGAAAATTCAGTCACCCCAGTGACTTTACAAAATGTATTAGCAGACATGTTTCCAAGATCCATTATGAGCCACTTTCTTTTTCTGGGGTCACACTTGATATTGACCAAGAATATCTGATGGGATCTTGACGATACATGTAGATGAGGGCAAAAGGTTATGAACCCCTGACCAGTCTAAGAACCCTATCCTGTCAAACTTCATTATCACACAGACAGATACCCACGTGTGAAAGTTCTCTAACATGGATGCAGCTCTCCGTGGGTTCTTCTTAGCTCCGCAGCCGGGATCTATCTGGGTCGTCTGATTAACTACTTCCTAATGAGATTTCCTACTAGACATAACAGTGGCAAATCTCACACACTGGTTTCATTGAACTCTGCAAGAGAGAGAGATGATCTTCAGTCTAAGCACCCTTGCTTGCTCCGGTCATGCTTTCTTATTTTCCTCTGGTGGTTAGCCTCATGATGTGGAGCTGTGGTTTGGTTTCATTTAAAGCCCCACTGTACTTATTTTAGCTACTTGCGCCCTCTATATAGCAAACAATGCCTAATCGGTGCCTGTTGGTCCCCCATGATCCCCTTTTTCTTATGTTAATTGAAAGCTGACTTGATGAGATAACCACCTGTCAGTGACCTTGCAGGGAGGTCTAATCCACCTGGCCAAACTAGTGCAGACAGGCTTTAAAGCTTATCTTGAGCTCTGGTATGGGCATTGTACATGTATATTGATGAAGACAGGTGCCTACATGTACATGTATGGTAGCGGGCTTAATTACCTTGATTTTCTAATGTATCCTTCTATGCGCATTACTCAGCCCCCATACACTTTCTACAGAAGTTGGCACATGTCATTTATTTGTAATCTTGAACATTCAGTGTAAGTTTTGTTGGATTCTGTGAGAATTAATTATCTATCATGTACAAATGTACTTGTACAACCCTGGTGGGAATACTGAAGAAGATAAAAATGATGGAAACTCCCATTACTTTTACAAGTACCCTGTACATAAAGATTGAACAAAATTGATCCATAATTTGCTAAATGTACATATACTGTAAGTACTACAGCAGGCCTTCTCAACTGGCGGCGCGCACTCCACTCGTGGCGCGCGCGGTCAGTCAGAGTGGCGCGCCGCTGTTCCAAAAAAAAAAAAAAAAAAAAAAAAAAAAAAAAAATTAAGAAAGAAAAAAATTATATTTTAAAATAAAAAACACAGCAAAATCAAAAAGTCGCAGTCGAAGTTGAGCCCAAAATGTAAGCAAGCCATTTTGTTTGTTTGATTTTCACTTCATTTTGACATTTCCGTGTTTATTGCACCAAAATAACTACATATAGATTAACTTCCAGTGTAGATTTTAGCCAGGAATTGTACTAATTATTTCACATCAAATTATGATTGATGTTTTATGGAACAAAAAGGTGTTAAAAATGCCACATCTGGGTCTTAAAAAGCCCTAAAATCCACTAGCTTCCGGGGGCTTCGCCCCTTGGACCCCACCCGGTATACAATTTTATTTTGGCGCTTCTAATATAAATTTTAATAGTTGAGAAGGCCTGTACTACAACATACATGTCTGGCCTGTGTCTGGGCAGCATTTCGGTTGCAATTTGGTTGGTTGGGGTTAGGGTTTAAGGGTTAGAGGTAGGGGTTCGGGATAGCGTTGGGTCCAGGGTTGAAGACTGAAGTTCTAGTTAGTGCAGCAATTCCTGCAGAGTAATAGTCGCAGCCTCAGAAAGTCGCAGGTGCATTCATTTTATAACCAAAATTGTAGATTTTACAAAATGGCAAAAAGCAAATGTAGACGTTTCTAAACCGATCCTCATTTTTTGACACATACATGTACTGTACATGTACCTGTAGTATACTGTACATGTACACAGTACATGTACCTTTTACATGTAAATGGTTCACATTCTATAGAACATTTAGTCATATTTTCCCTGTCTTGTCTCTTATGTAGGCATTATGTGCAACTTATAAATATACAGTAGCCAATAACTGCAGTACTCTGGCTTTTTTCCCCAAAAAGGGCAGGTACATGTAGATCTATCAATAGACACTTCATTGAAGCAGTGCGCAACAACAGAAGATCTGCTCTGGCCTTTTGACTTCCTTGTTGAGCAAATCTGCTAAATTGGGGATTTCAAAGTGTTTGCTTAAATTTGTGAAAGCATTTAATATTTGACATTATAATCAGCATGCAACTGAGCCATTGACGTCATAGGTGTGGAACCCATTCTTCCACTCCCACAGAATTTCTATGAACTTATTCAGGGTCTTTTTTTACTATCATTATTAATATCATTGTTAGCAATGTTATGAATGGTAAACATAGGTGACATTGGATTTAGGCAGACATTTATGTCGTAGCAAATACTCGCAATGCTATTTGTTTGCCAAAGTAATTCTTTGTTCAGTAGTGTGCAGTGGTGTAAAGAATGAATACAGGCCTGCCTAGTATGTGTAGTCATGTACAAATTAGGTTTCCTGGGAAGATATGAGCATTTACCCTTTTGTGACATTTCATGATTTTATCAATCCCTACATGTAGCTACATGTACAATGTGTGTACCGGTATGAAATAGGGATATCAATTATCAATCAATATTTATAATAATCAACTTAGTTTGCCATTCATACAAGCAAGCTTTAATTCTAAGTGTTAGTAACATATCTACACCTGTACATGTACATGTACATGTACATGTAGTACATGTATGGTGGGATAAACATTTATGAATGCAAAAGAAGAAACAAAATTGGGGCTTTGGGCTGCTTGGGAAACATCCGTTGTTTATCATTGGAAATTTTGAATCTTATTAAAAAGACTACCGGTATTTGGAAGAACTTTCAGTCTTTCAATGTAATTTTGATATTAGAACTTAATAAGGGTTCATACATTTATCAGCTACAGTACATGTAAATTGTTAGTACATTGTACATGATCATTGTACTGTGACTTACAAACTTTGAACTGATAAACTCTTACTTCTCTCATAATGCAACATTATAGGAAAATAAATCAATTTGGGACATGATAAAACAAAGAGGATGTTACCCTCTGCAATTGAAATTTATTGTTAAGAGATGAAAAGGCAATTTGCCATTTACATGTACATGTACAGTTACAATACGTTAAAAATAAAGATCAGTTATGGTCATGCGATTGCATTGTGAAAGAAACGTTGTGGAATCGATCAGATTAGGTTTATCATCTACATTTTATATAGTAGTATTGGTGTGTACTGCAAGGTTCTGGAATCATCAAAATGATAAGAAATTTGGCCCAGTCTTGGTTAATTTACAAGCACTGTACACAGAAAGATGTATATATGGGACTACACAACAAGTGCGCGATATCTATCAGGTCCAAATAGATGTAACAATTTACCAAATATATCAATTAGTAGGCGGTTTCTCGGCAAAATTTGTATCATCACGTACATGTATAGTCAAAACTTATATTCTTTCACATGACTGGTAATAAGAGCTTCCATTTCATCTTTAGAGAGGGGGGCGTTTCCAAAACTGATCTTTACCTTAAACAAAATTGGTGTTCAAAATTTTCCACACTAAAGGAAAAGTATACCGGCAGGCCAATATTTAAAAGAGGAACAATTATACAGTATGAATAATAATGACACATACATGTACATGTACAGTACATGTAGATTTTAGACAAGGAATTTAAGCCTTCATTCTAAATTCTTAACGGCATATGTTGAAAATTACACAGTGGTAATTTTAAGAGCGTCTGAAGCAAAGGTAATCCAAAGCATTTGTTTGAATCTACTTTTCATACAAGTGACCGAATAAAGATAGAAGCAATAAACAGCACACAAATGCAGGCTAACCCTTGGATAATCGACCTTCTCGGAATTGATTAATAACCGACAACCAACCGGGAATACCCGCAAATTTATTGAACACAATATGTGGGACCACAGTGACTAATGGGTATATAAATGAACAATGATGCCCAGCCCTAGAGTATATCTGCTGAATGGTTATGTGGGTATACAATTGTACAGTACATGTACATGTACAGTACATGCTAACTGTAAAAAAAAGTCTTGTTTTAAAATTAACATGTACAGTACAAGTAAACCTTCATGTACATGTACATGTACATGTACACTGCACTGCAGTCACAGTGTATGTATGTAATGTACATTTATGCTTTTTTACTTTACAGTTGTCATACATTATGTACATGTAAATGTGAATGTAATGCTAGCTTAAATTCAGCAGATAAAATTCCATGTCATCACAGATAAGGAAACAAAAGATATTTGGTAATACATGTACATGTACATGTACATGTACTTGCTTGAAATTTGATCATTTTGATAAACAGGTTGGCAGGTTGTACAATGTATGCTAAATGTGCTGGTATAATAGAGAACTGTACAACTGTACTTGCAAGACTAAATCTTAATTTCAAGTTTAACCAACAAGCCCAACTTGTACATACACATGTACATGTACGTAATTATGAATTATGAATGGACATAAATTTGTACATTTTACTACAGTGTATGTAAAGTACACGCAGCGAGTACATACACTACATGTACGTGAATCAAGTGTACATTAAGCCCAATAAATCACTAGATGCACTTCGAACAAAATAAACAACACAATGGGACTGCTGGGAGTAGACATTCTGTGATTCTTTGAGTACACAGAAACAATATTTCTCTTTTTTCTCCACTGAGATATTAGGGAAGTTTGTTCAAAATGGGCAGCAATGCAGATGCATGTATATTTAACAGGGCGTTCTCTGAGTAATTACTGATTTGCACATTGGACCCTGTGTAAAGTAGTACAATATACAATTGTACAGTGTATTTCATGCAGAGTTGCAGACTATTTAATATGGAGCAGGACTGTATTGACCAAGATCTGTGAAAGAGATGGTCCAATGTACAAGGATAGTGGGTCATAAACAGGGGCCACACCAAAGCATAATTATTGTTGACATTTTAGACAATGGTCTGTTTTATGGAGCTTGCAGTATGTTGCTACTTCTTACTTTGTTTGTTGTTCCACCAAATAAAGAACAAAATATATGTGGTGTGGTCAACTTTAAAATGGAAAAAGGGGGGTAAAAAAGATAGGCCTACATGTACATGTAAATGCGACCTACAACTGTACATGTACATATGTACGTGTATCCTTTTAATGTACAAACAGGAACAGGCCTACAGTACATGTACCTTAGATGCTGAAAACTGAAAAGTGAAGCAGTTCAATTGTCAATGTAATAGACTAGCAGGTTATTTTTACATGGTTTACAGGTATGTACAAATCACACATGTACAGTGTAAACATACATGTACTGTACATGTACATTATGTACATGTAGGTACTGTAGACCTGCTGCACCAGTGTAAAAAATACTTTTCTGTTCACAGGGGCGCTGTAGTATACCGTAAATCTCTGTGTATACTATAAGGCACACTTTTATGCAGCCAAAAAAAATTGAAAGTCGGGGGTAATCTGTGTGTTGACTCACCACTCGGAAACTACAACAACACTCAAATTTGTCTGTCATCTTGATTTGAAAGTAATCTTTCTAATAGATCTCAATATCTAGTTTATAATAATAATTCATGGCGTACCACAAGGTTCTATCCTAGGTACTCTACTGTTTTTAATTTACATTAATGATCTTACACATTCTTCTCGAAACGACATTGTTACTACTATTTGTGACAAGTTCACAAAACAACTCGGCAACAAAAAAACAACAACACAGGTGCGCCTTATACACGGAGATTGTGTACCGGTAAGATCATTGATGTAAATTAAAAAACAGTAGGGGACCTAGGATAGAACCTTGTGGTACACCATGTAATAGAAGAAAATTTGGAGGAATTATTATTATAAACTACATACCGGTATTGAGATCAGAAAGATTACTTTCAAACCAAGATGACAAACAAATTTGAGTGTTGTTCTAGTTTCGGAGTGGTGAGTCAACACACCGATTGCCGAGCTGGGAGACATTGCCAGGCATAGCGCCAGGTGGAGGGGCATAAAATCAAAACTGATTTTTTTTTTTTTTTTTGGTGTACCGTGTATAAGCCTCACCCCCGACTTTGAATTTTTTTCGGCGGCAAAAAGATGCGGTTAATACACCGTTAATTACGGTAAGCAGTAAAACTTATTATGCCATCAAATTCATCAAATGCCATGAACATGTACATGTACTACTGTAGAGGAAGCCATCAATGGTTGATAATCCTTGAACCTAGAGCTACTACACAATATTCTTCTTTTCTATGATATTTTTGTTAATGCCCTTCTCATTACCATATTCATGTAGTACATGTCTACCCCTCTCCAGCATTCTAGCAATGCCCTTTTGCTAGAGTATAGCCTAGACCTACCATGTGTACTGTACATGTACAGTACTGTACATATGTAGATTGTAGACTGCATGTTTATGTACAGTACATGTACATGTACAGGTATGTATGTAAATTGTCTATCTACATGTACAGGTGTACATGTTTTTTATTTGAGTTATATTTTTTAGTAATACTTCAAATGCTAGTCTAGTGTATACCTTTCCTCCTTTATATGAAGCCCTACAACTGGATTTTATGATGAAAATTAGGAATTAGTAAAACAGTACATGTTTCATGCGTGATTGCGTGTAGGCCCAATTTACTGAATTAGGTTTAATACACAACAGTCTTTAAATCTTGATGAAGAAATACATATTTTACATGATACAGATCTATTCAAATTTTCATTATTTCCAAGTCATTGGTCATTTCTTAGGAAATCATATTAAAACTGTACTACAACATAAAACCAACAGTTGCAGACTTGCATCAAAGGAGGCCTACACCATGATTGGTGCACTGTGTACTTAAAGTATCAATTGTATTCTCCTAGTCTCCTTATCTTGTGGTGTACAGTATGCAATGTTTCATGAAGTTTGGTGCAATAAAGGCTGGTGTTTGCTCTGGACAATGAACTCGTCTAATGAGATGAAGATATGAACAGTTACTTCTGTTACATGTTATAGAAATTGTATTGAATTTGACATTTTATCCAGTTAAGAGATTTCACTAAATTGCATTTTGCTAGACACTAGCTAGAAGTGTTTAAAATAACTTGAATGGTCACTAACAATTTCAAGTGTTAAAAAAGAAGCACAAATGATACAAATGGAGGTCTACACATGATGTCAGAAATGTTACAGGCTATCATTATGCAATGGCAATTCATCTCACGTACCTTGTAAACTTTACCAAAAGAACCATCCCCAAGCTCCGATAATAATTCCCATGTTTCGTTGGGGTCTCTGTCTCGAATAATGTACAAGAACTTGTCCTTCTTTATCGTCTTTCGGCTAATTCGCCTGAAAAACTTGCTCATGCTGAAGTCTTAGATCCGACACAGAAACAATATCTCCCTCCGTATCCAACCAAGGCTTGTCCTATAGTGTGAGCTAATTTTTATTGCACAGTGGTGCAGAGGTTTAATACGGATGGGTCCCTCCTAAAATTTGGACATTGACCCTGGCCAAAAGATAGTAAGAGGTACCAAAGAGATGGTCCAAGATGAAGCGACAGTAAACAGAGGCCAAAAGGCATGTTGACATATTACATAATAATTGGTCTATCATGGTTGAACAATTTAAAAGCACATGTAAAAACTTACGTTGTCATTTTATCCCACTTTGCAGATACATGTAACATTCTATGTGTCATGGCATTTCTATCTCGTGAAACCGCAATGTTCTATTACTATGGATACGTAGACAAGCACTGTACACTGTATGTTTCAATAAATAAATGAAATGGTCAACATTTTATTATATGTAAAGCCACCGAATATTATTAGATCTAAATAATCTACTCAGTACTCCTCGTTCAGGGAAAAAATTAATAAAAACAGTTCGGGGGCTACTTTTCAAGCTTGCTTGCATGAAAATAACTCTTTAATTTGTTTTGCATTGAACTCTATGCAAATTTTGGGGGCCCTTTTTTTACTTTCGGGGGCTCTTTTGGGCATTTCGGGGGCTAATTCGCCCGAGCCCCCGTGATTTTTTTTACTTGTCCTCGTTCTTGAAAATCTTGGCAAAGTTATGTGTAACATTTTTAAAAAGAAGAGAGAAACAACAAAAAAGTGCACACTAGTATTAGTAGACCAACACTTTTCCATCTGGAGTCTTGACTGTGAAGAAAAAAAATTCACAAAGTGACGGTAGTGAGGAAAATCATAACGCAAAGTGAATTCGATTTTTATTTACTACCGTCACTTCGTGAAAATAGGGACGATTAAGTCAAATGTAGAGCAAGTAAGATAGACCCCATCATGTGATGACAACAATGTTTAACCATTTCAATTCATAAACATTTCCATTAATCATTAGGAAATCATACATCATGTGTAAACGATAAAGTAAGAAAATTATTATCATGATTATCCTTATTATGATATTCTTATTTTCATGGTTTTGTTTTTGTTTCATATCATTCATCTTACCTTGTATACTTTTCCAAATGCTCCATCCCCAAGCTCTGATAACAATTCCCAAGTTTCATTGGGGTCTCTGTCTCGTATGATGTTCAAAAACTTATCCTCCTTCCGCTTTCGCGCGAAAAACTTGCTCACGTTCTTAAACATTTTGAGTCAGTTTTGGGGCACAAATTGTTTTAGTTGGTAGGATTGAATGACAATGAAAATGTCTGTTTTTAAAATGTCTTTTACAATTTCATTAGGCTAAATAGCAATAATGACCAGTAGAACATCGTACATGAAACAGTTGAATTAGCCTTTCACTTTATCATAATTCAACTTGCGCCGCACCGCCTGAGCGGAACGAAGCGATGGTGTTGCGGGCACTTTCCTACCGCTGCGTCGGGGGTGCAAACTCCACAGGCTGCTCAGCTGTAGCTCAGCCCCAGCCACGTCTACCGGTACGACGACGATAATCTAGCGCTCAAACAAACTCTGCAAACTATGTTATCTTTACGAGATAAAAAATCCTCTGGAAGTCAGATCCGAGATGGAGCGACGATAACATCCGGTGTATATCCATGAATGAGACCGCTCTGAATATGACAAACAAATTAATCCACACAATATTTGTAAATGATGATGCCACACTTGAAACCGCTCCGCTGGTACTGTAATGATATATGACCTTCCGTAATTTTTACGCCATATTGAGGGTAATGTAAAAATATGTCTAGTCTGCATCCGATGCGTTTTGGAATACATGTTTATCATTTGTCGGAAAAAAATAATTCTATAATTTTCCATATATCTCCCTACAGGGAGAACACTCTCCTTGTCCCTACTACCCTGGTCTAGTTAATTTATTTATTTATTTGAATCCATAGTCTGGGCAAGCGCAGGGGGTGGGAGGGGGCTATTTCTCACATTTAGGCATCAAGCGCGTATCCAGGATTTTATTTTAGGGGGGCGGTAGTGAGCACGCTCCCTATAGGGGGGTGGGTGCAGGGAGGGGGAAGCTTTGACATTTCATTAGATTACTAGAGAAAGAAGGCGATTCGTTGTACCGTTAATTCGTTGTACTCGACTCTTAATCCTTGTCTAAATTCAGTTTCTATTGACGTTTCATTAAATAATTAGAAGGAGATTCGTTGCACCGTTCTCGACTCTTCCTTGTTTGAATTCAGTCCCCCCCCCCCCCCGCCCCTCCCGCGCGAAGAGCGGAAGCCTTGACGTTTCATTAAATTTTTAGAGAAAGAAGACGATTCGTTGTACCGTTCTCGACTCTTAATCCTTTTTCTTCCTACGTCCTCTTCCTTTCTTCTTTCTCTCTCTTTTTTTTTTTTTTTTTGGCCGGTGTTTTTTGGGGGGCAACAGCCCCCACCGCCCCCCCCCCCCCCCCTGGCTACGCGCCTGTTAGGCATAGAAAGTGAAATGTCGGGCTGATTTGGAACTTGGATAGGGACGTGGCAGGATCCAATGGAAGTGGGATACTCAGGTTTGGTTTGGACGGAATGGGGAAGGGGCTGAAGACTCTGAACCCATATTTATTTCAAGATAGTTGTTGGCAGAAAATGGTTACGTAACGATTATTTGGACTTTGGATACAAAGGTGACATAATTTCAACTATTTTGGCATCTGGGATTTGCAATCACACACCTGTAATTTATCATTTCAGCTCCACCCTTTTTCAATCTTTTCCATTTTATTTCCCTTCCCTTTCCTCTCCCGATTTCCTCCTCCTTCTTCTACTAATTCTCCTCATGCACCTACGGTCTGGCACACGTCCTACCCTAATTCGACATGATCCTAGTTTGAGGCTCTCTTTAGTAATCTTTCTTCAGGCATCCTGATGCTCTAACTTTCCCCTTCCAAAATTCATCTAATTCCTATCTCTTTCTCTAAATCGGGAATAGAGCCAGTATAAATCTTAAATCCCCCTTGGTCACTGTTGAGGCCTCTCATTATTTTGTTAGAGTCTTTAGGAGCCAATCAGGTTTCAATTTGTCTTTGAATTCAGTTAACAGTGATCGACTCATCCTTAATAATAATGGCTTTTGTCATTTTTATTGTCATTTGTAAGTATGTCTCAAGTCGTTAATTGTGTCTTAATTGTTTACACCTTTTAAAAAAAAGGGTTTATCAAAAAGTGGCAACAGACTTGAAGTAAGAATATACAAAAAATGTAACTATTGTTTTGAGACAAAAGATGGCGCTCTAACATTTCATTTTAATTTCATGATCAGCATGTCTGCTCGTCTGTCAATCTATCTAGTTTTTTTTTTAAAACCTTTATTACTAAATTACCGGGTCTACTGGGAGATTTTGGTTTTACTATTGACCGATCTAAATGACTGGAAAGCTTTGAAAACTCATTATGTCTCAATCATGCATCGATATAGCAGATTATCAGATTGTTACGTTGTTTTAGTAGGCACTAAAATGACGGATGCGTCGCTATCTCACTCTGCATATAGGTGGTCTAATAGTGCTCACAAATAATGTGAAATTTAGAGAAAAATCGGACCATGAATAAAGAAGATTATCAGAAAGGGATTTTATGTTGAACATATTCTATTCTATTAAGAGTATTCTATCATTTTGTATTATAATCTAATTCGAAAAGATGAGATTCCATTATTTCTTTCTTGCTGGGTCCATCCACAATAATAATTTGTTTCATAACATTTCTAGCCTGCTTCTCTTCGCCTTCATAGTCAATGTCGCCATACAGTAAGAAACAAAAGTATTGAGTAATATTTTTGTTATATCCTTTTTCAATGACGTGTTTCGCCATATTTATAATCCATTTTACTTAATTTATTTCTGCTTTATTTTGCTTTCATTACGTTGACGCTATCGTAAATGTTTACAACAGCATTTTTTATTTGTACAAGTCCTTTCTCTTATTCATTTTGTTCACCTGATGAGTTCATTTGTACTTTTTATGTGCTTTCATTGTTGTGGAAAATAAATGAACTTGAACTTGCTTTGAACTTTTTATGCATGTTTACAGCGGTATAGCATGATTACTGTGAATAGATTGTTGAAAATCGTGAAACAGTTGTGGGCGTTTTAATTCCCTTCCATTTTGTTGTTGACAATTTATTCTCGATAATAGTACGTTAACCCATATCCACGATGAGGAAGAGGAAGAAGAAAAGGAAAAAGGAGGAGAATGGGAAGGAGGAGAAGAAATAAATTCTGGATTTGCCATCAAAGCTGTCTAAAGTTGTGAACACAAACTTATACAGATAGTCAGGAAAGTAGAATCAGAACCCGGGGGGGGGGGGTATCATAATTGCATTCGCAATTACTTTTTTTGTTCTTTTTTTTTTTTTTATACCAAAGGGAATTTCAGTAGACTTTTGTGTCACCTTTTAAAATGCGCGAACATAACAATAACGTACTTTGTAATCCAAACATGTTAATTACTGGATATATTGAAATTACCTTTGAGTTGATTTTCTTTTCTCGAAAATAGTTGCGATCGCGTTTAACATTAAAAGGTCTTCTGGCTGAGAACGGCAAACGATCCCTATGAAATACCATCTGGTTTGTTGACCATCTTCCTAAATGCACACTTTGTATCAGGCATATTATGTCAGACAAACTGTTTTGGTTATTAGTTCTGATTTTTCTGAAAAGGCCTGCATTAAAGTTAAACACAAGTCGTATTCTGGAAATGGCAATCTAAAATTACGGCGTTGTTTTCCGATTGTCAGAACAACCTCAAATCTAATGTAGCCTATAATAATCACTTTTCATTGGTGTTATTGCATCATTTATTTTCCCTCTTTCTTTCTACACCAAGCAACCTATTCTCAGAAATCTACCCGAGACAAGCATTGAATTGAATTGAATTGATTTCCATACTACATGAAATAAAAGTGGACAAAATGATAAAAATCAAATGAAATGGAGGGATAACTAGTTTCCAATGTCTTTATAACTTTCTTGTTATTGTTAATGAACTTATTCTTGTTGACGATGAACTTGTTGTTACCGTTTATGAATGTATTGTTGTCACGCAAGTGGAAAGAAATAAATACATCTTGAATAATAAGTAATGTTTATCGTTTATGAACATTAAACTACCACCAGCTAAATAGTGACAATGTTGTCTATGTTGTCTATGTCCCCAATGTTGTGTGTCCAAAGTAATGTGAAGTATTGGAAGTGTTGGAAAATAAATTCTTCAAACTTCGAATGATACAGACAAGGATATTTATAACAAAATGTAGAAAGTATGTATGGATTAGTAATGAAAAAAAAAGAGAGAAGATAATAGCAAGTTCTTGTGTAGCACTCATTTTACACTCGGGGGGGGGGGGGGGGGTGTTTCACAAAGATTCTAAGTTGGAAGTTGGACTTAAAATATTATGGGAGCCATTTGTAGCCTTATAATGAAATATATTCAAATGCAAAAATATTTATTGAAGTATTTTAGACTTTTCATAAATTCCACATCAAGAACATAAAATCTCCCATGATAATAGGAAATATGAATGATTTGAATCAACATTTTATGCCTTTTAAAATAACTTTTACAAAATATTTTCAAGGATGCTGACGGCTTTCCATCATTGTGGTCCAACTAAGAGATAAGTTCAACTTAGGATCTTTGTGAAACACCCCCTGGTGCTCCAGTTATATTTCCCCGGCTTTATAAATTAGTCTAACCCCAATTGCTGAACAGATGTTCTTTATGTACATAATATATTTTTGCTGTTCAAAATAACCATCTATCTCAACAATTCGGGTTTCTCTCAAAATGCACTTCCTATACCGTAATTTATGTTTGATTTCTTTTGTTTGTTCTTATTTTCATGTTACTCATGCCTATCATGTTTTATTTATGTTAATTTGATTTGTTTATTTTGCATGCTTCTTTTTATATATTGTGTTACTAACTTTTGTTTGTATTATATATTTGTATATTTTATTCAGTTCATGGACCTTGTGAAGAACAGCCGTAGGCTAAAGCAATTTAATGTGATTAAATAAATGAAATTAAAATACCAGGACACAATAATAGCTTTACCACTAAGAGCAAGATCAACCAGCACCTACATTATTATAGTACCCAATTCACACCACCAAACAAACCCTCTATACACCGATTCGGTTTGGGGGTTTTATGTACCTGCCCGCCGGTGGCGGCGCTATAACTGGGGGGCTTCTCCAAACTGGAGACAACCAAGTGAAGAAGAAGAAGATCTAATTGAGCTGACGAGGTCAATGCAACATACGGTATCAAACTGCACTACGTCAGTGCTTAATTTTCTTGCATATATTTGCAATGTAAGCTAGCTAGCTGCAGTCAGACGCCCCCCAGTTATGGCGTCACCTTATGAGGGCGCACTTCCACCAGAAGTCGCCCGAATCGGTGTATAGCAGACTAATCAACAAAATATTGGCCATTTGGGGTATTGAATTTTGTTGCTGTCTTTCTTGTTCAATCGGTTTTCAGTCCTGTTGATGTGACTGGGATAACGACTAACAGCACACATATTATAAACCGTTGGCTGTCCGCCAGAAGGCCTCAAAATCCCTCTAAAGTGTTTGGAGCTCCAACAAATTGAGGGCAAAATGTCACCTAAATTGCATCATAATGTGAAAGAGGAAGTCATTTAAGACACATTTCTGCAAGGATTTTCAAAATAAATGTGTTTGGAATTTTGATGAAAGAATATAAAATTTAGGTTTTCTGCATACAACTACAGAAAATCCAAATTATATATTCTTTTATCAATATTTGTCTTCAAACACATTTTGGGGGGAATTATTTGCAGAAAGTGCGTCTTAAATGACATCCTCCTTCACATTTTGATACAATTTAAGTGACATTTTGCCATCAAAATTTTGGCGAATTTGAACCTCTGAACACTTTAGTGGTACTTAAAGAGCTATGTGTAACCAGTGGCAGTGGTAGTACGCCTTCTTGCAGGCAGTCAACAAAACCATAATCTCATGTACACAACAAAGAAAGAAACAGAGAAACACAGGATTTGGAATGATGAAAATAGTCTGTAATAATTCCCAACTCAACAGAAGAAAAAAATGAACATACAAATCAGGATGTCCATACCAGGTAACATACACATAACAAATTTTATCTGGACATTTCACATCCAGTGTTGTATACATTTCTGTACGTACAACTCAAAATTATACTTGAGACATTTCATCACTGCAGTTTGCATAAGGATGCGCAGTACACACTTTAATCTTGTGCAATCTTAACGTTGCATGTGTATAAATTGTTACCACATATATCTAAAACATCATTTGGTTGCATACCACTCAGCTAATTTTCACATCCCAATTTAGCGTAGATAAAGCATGAAAGCTTTGATAAATTGTTTACAAATTCATGTGTAATGTAAAAATGTATACAAGGTAAACATGCAATCGACAAGAGAATGGAAACTGATTTTTGAATGATTTGTGACAAAAATAACATTTAATATAATTTCCAGCTCACATTGGAGCAAATATAGCAAATGAATGGTTTGTCATACAATTTCTATTCAAAACAAACTTGTGTTCTTGCTTAATATCTGTCCAATCAGACTTCATTTATTCATCTTGCCAACATTTACAAAACATCACAGTTGAAAAATCAGTCAAATTCAATCTTGGGGAACTGATGAAACTACTCATTAAAAAAAGAAAAGAAAATTTACAATTCCCTTTAAAGAAAAATGAAGAAAGAAGGAAAATTACAGAATCAGACAAATATTTTCTTTCTTATTAAGGCAATTTGTCCAAGCTCTGATCTCATGCAGTCCCATTTTATTAAGAACTTTTCCATGCCATTTAGGATGGCACAAGCAAATACATGTATCATGCAACGGGGCATACTCGCTCCATATCGACTAAAGAATTAAGACTATCAACGACGCACAATTTCAAATTACTTTTGAAGCTAAAAAAGAGAGTAACGGTACTCCATTACATTGATAAACACCATATATGAGTCACTTTAAACATCTTTTTAGATGAGCTTTAACAATGAATATAACTATAGGATAAACAAAACAAAACAAAAAAGAGAGAAAATATATTGATTTTATGCTATTTCAGATTAAGGGCAATTCTATTACACTTGCAGGAGAGTTGAAAACATTTTGTGACAAGAACTATTATATAATAATAATTGAATATTTCAATAATAATAATACATGAATATGGATGTATCGAATATGATTTCAAATATCTGGGTTTTTACGTAATTTCAGTATTCTGTCGCTGAGTCTGACATCACTTCAGAAGCTATATGCCAGTATGAAATCTTGGACAAGGTCGCAATTGGGCATATTAATTTGTTTTCCCTGTTGAAAATGGGTCGTAAAGTACAAGGAGGAATGGCCTACAAGATAACCTTTGCATTTACAATAACAATGTGAATCATATTCATTTTATTTCATAACGATTTGTCGGTTGCACATCAAAAAAGATTTCATTTTTAGTGAGAAATAAAAGGTCTCCTAATGACAAAATAAAAAGTGTAGGTCCAAACATCCATAAAATGGCAGAAATGTGGAAAGGCAAGTAAGATTAGTGCTAGATTTAACAGTGACAATCAACAGGGCAAAAAGTGAACAATAGATATATAAATCTATCTTTTTATATATTTCTTTTTAATTCTTATCTAAGTTAAACATGCAATAACTCTACTGATTTCAACTTCAATGAATACAATTAAAATTGTTCTCAAACAAAATCCTTTCCTTTCCTCTGCTGCTTTCTACCCGCAATGCCAACCCCAGACATATCTTGATTAACATAACTCCAACACCACCATACAACATATAAATCTTCCCCTCATAATCCTTCATCCACTTCATAAAAATCAATAGAACAAAACAAAAAACATTAACAATTTCTTTAAAATCTAAAAATAGGAGGGCAAAACGCTCTCAATTTACAATCTCACTGTTTCTGCTTTCCATAAACTTTTGGTTTGATGCTTGAAACTTTGTGCTTTAGATACAAGTTGAATAAAAAATAGAATGCGTCAAAAACACAGGTGCAAGAGCATTAAGTCTGATTGATCGTTTGGAGGTTTGCTGGTTGGTTGGTTGGTGCATTCTAGAGGAGGGGGAGGGGGGGTATCGGAAGAGGAGGGGGAGGGGGAGGGGGGCAACAGCAGCAGCAGCTAGCAGAGATACGTCTATTTGTTGGAGGGGTTGGCTTTGTCGTAGTCGGTCATGCTCCCAGAGCGCGGCTTGACAGACATCTGGTGCAGACCTGGAATACCAACGCTGCCAACTGCAAAGAGAGAAAGGGAAACGAGTCTCTGCGTTACTCAGTCATCAATCTTTTAGCCCTGAGTTTGTATACTCTGGGTCTAAACTGAGTTCTGGGGGGGGGGGGGCGTTTCACAAAGAACCTATTGTTCCAAGTCAAACTTAACTCTAAGTTTGACTTAAAAATTATGGAGAGCCATTTGTAGCCTATAAATAAAATATATTCAAAAGCAAAAATTCAAGTATTTTAGACTTTCAATAATTTCCACATCAACAACATGAAATCCCCTTGAAAAAAGAAAATATGAATGATTTGAATCAATATTTTATGCCTTTTAAAATAACTTTTACAAAATATTTTCAAAGATGCTAACGGCTTTCCATAATAGTTAAGTCCAACTTAGAGATAAGTTTGACTTAGGATCTTTGTGAAACACCCTCCTGGTCTTACTGCATCCTGGGGGAGGTAAGTGAGGACCAAGGCAGAGTGGTAGTTTTATAATTATTATTTATTACCCTGGTCAGGGAAAAAATTGCACTTGGTATTTCTTTTTCTCAAGTTCTCCCATTGTAATAGTATTACCATCAGGGTTATATGCATGGGCAAGAGCCATCATGGTCTTATAGAGAGAGGGTGTGAAGGGCATAACAGGAGAGTATAGAGATTAGAGAGGGGTAGATGTATTATGGGCATGTATGCTGAATAATGTCAAATGGAGGACTTAGAGATTGGGTGTGCGAGAAAGGGGGAGAGAGAAAGAAAAACTCATTTGTCAGTACTGAATAATACAGTTCTTATAATTTTCAACAGATCTATAATAAATTAACCATCTTTAAAAAAAAAGAGCAACAAATGCCTGATATTTAGATCTACTGGTCCTTGCTTGATATATGAGAAATATGTCCATGAGATATAAAGCAAGTGAAGTGGAAGTGAAGTGGAATTGAAGAAACTTTACAATGCACATCTAGGCAAAATTGCATAATCTGGGTTTCAATGCCTTATAATGAAATGATATCCACAACAGCACTTCAATCGTAGAAAATGAAATAAAATCACAGAGTTATACGTCAATTAATCAAAAGTTCTATATAATAAAATGTCAGCACATGCATATCCGAGCAATCCTGCAAACTGTGTCATGAAACAGTAATGTGAAGGGCTGCATCAAACATCTTTAGAACATGTAGCGTTTTCCTGATAACATTGAGGTACATGTCTGACGATGATCTACTAATAAATCAAATCAATTAAATCTGAACATTTCTCAGAACTTTTGATAATTAGCTTCTGTGCCATATCAAACCTTACTTTCATTTCTAAAAGAGATTTAAGTTAGATGACTGAAATAGCTAGAGGATAAGAATTCTGGGCTAACTGACAGGGGAGTGGGAGGGGGTAGCCTATGGTCTAGACTAGGAAGGGGTAGAGCACGCAGGGGGGTTGTAAACATAGAAAAAGCAGAATTAGTACACACATGTTTTTTGTTACATATCGATCATGCAAGAGAGACAAGATGTAAACTGGTGGAACTTTAGTGGATGAGTTTGTTCATGATATTAATTTGTTTTAAATGTTTCTGTCAGGACATTAATGCCATCTAAACATTGAACGAAATTATTACGCACAATTTTGTATTGATGAATGAATGAAAAAGGAGCAATATGGCATTGAGTGGGACTGTAGCTCATGAGTTGAATTGGTTGATCAGTGTGTTAATAATATCTTTAAAGGTATAGACCAGTTTTGGAAACGGCCCCCTCTCAAAAAATGAAATGGAAGCTCTTGTTACCAATCATGTGAAAGAATATGTTTTAACTGATGCGTGATGATACAAATTTCGCCGGGAAACCGCCCACTAATTGATATATTTGGTAAATTATTATATCTACACGGACTGGATAGATATCGCGTAGTCCCATATACATCTTTCTGTGTACAGTGCTTGTAACTTTACCAAGACTGGGTCAAATTTCTTGTCATTTTGATGATTCCAGAACCTTGCAGTACACACCAATACTTATATGCTAGATGATCAACCTTTTCTGATCGATTCCACAACGTTTCTTTCACAATGCAATCACATGACCAGAACTGGTCTATACCTTTAAAGGGAAGATGGATGAACAAGATTAATTTACATCCCAGTCACAAAGGTGAGACCGAAACCAGACAGACATTAGACCTGGCAACAAATATTACATTACTCCTAATGACCAGTCTATTATCATTTTTTTTGGGGGGGGTGGGAGAGGGAAGAGGGGAGGGGTGGCAGTGTGGCTGAGGTGTAAAGAGGATATAAAAGGGATACACAGCTTCACCAACAAGACAACAAAAAAACAAAACCAAAACATGACTTTTGGTTCTAACTTTTTGTCTAGATGCCATGGTCAAAGCTGGTTTGTCTTCGTGGCACTTTGGATGTCTGCCCCAGAGAGGCACTCCGACCAAGTCTTGATAAAGGAATGGAGGACACTGTTGTCATGGCGACATATACAAGGGGGATTACAGGGTGATGAGGAATGGTGATGGTCATTAATGATGTTAAGAATTAATGAAAAGATTAGGATGATGGTGATGAAAGCAAGATGAAATGGAAAGACAAGCATGGAGACAAGGCAAATTGATGATGATGATGATGATGATGATACAAAGATTTAATGATATAATAAGATCAGATAATTATTGAATGTTAAAAGATGATGATCATGAGGAAGATTAAAGTGATGATTACAGAATTGAAATATAAGTGATATTGAAAATGATAATAATGTTGTTTTTTTTTAAAAAGAGAAAAAAAGAAGAAGAAAAAAAGAGAGAAAAAAAAAAAGGAATATGAGACAAACATAAAGGGGATGAAAACATGATGGTTAGTATCCCAAGATCAATTTTAATGTTGGCGAGGGAAATAGTTGTATACAGGAATATGTTTTCACAAAAAAGGTAAAAGAAAACATGGTGATTGTCCGATGGAGGTAGGGGGGAATAACATTTTCGAAAGGAATAACAATGATATTGATGAGAATGAGGAGAAGTGTGATGTTAATAATGTTGACGAGGATGATAACAATAATCATAATGAAGATGAAAATGATAATGGCAATATCAAGTATTCCATGAAATGAAAACAAATTTTGTGATATCAAACATTTCATTTATTACAATCATTCATTATCAAAAACAAGGTGAAGGGAGTGGTTTTATCATACGGTAACAAAAATATTGTTGTGTATTTAAGGGTGAAAATCAATTTTGACAAGTGAACATACAAAAATACGAATGAAAGTTATAGGCAATGTTAATAAATGTATATGATATCAATGGTGTGAAAATGAGAACGAGGTCAGGGAAAAATTCAAATGAATATTCATGAGCAATGAATATATAAAGTGCATATTAATGTGGCAAGGCATATCAGGCAAATTATGCATGGGTCAGTGGTATAGGGCATCAAGATATTGGTAATGAATTATGATCAACAAAAAATGATTAAAATATTTTACAATATTCATGACAACAAAATGAATGGTTTGATGATTATGGCATTGGTGATGTCATAACAAAAGGTGACAGAAATAAAAGGCATAGATCACAAACATGCGTACAAGACGTACAAGACACAGCATTTTGTGCCAGGGAAGAAAAGCAATGTTGAAAGTTCACAAATCACGGCAAATAAGAGTATCCACATCCAAGATTGATGTAATACAACACAATGCATATTAAATCATGCAACACATCGACAAGTAATTATTTTGAGACAAAACAAACACGGAGATGGAATGAAACAAAGACAAAAGTGAAATGAATAGACATTGATTAAACCCAAGTTAAGTGAGAGATGAAGAGCCAAGATTAACCACCACAGGGTAATGTCAGCGATTTGGTGAGAAAAGTAAAGAGAAAGAGAGAGAAAAAACAGACAGATTGTCAGAGAATGCACTTTAATCACAGGGATATATTAAAGAACAGAGAACACCCCCACCAAAGGATTGTAGAATTAGAATGTTAGAGGTTAGAAAATGTGATATTAATCCTTAGAAATATCTGATTAGTGTCTAGGTCCTCGCAAATAATTATAAAAAGTCAAATTAAACTTTGATGTTCTATCATTTATTTATTCATCTAACAGTTAGTTTTTTTAAAGTCATGAAGCTTTTAAAATTATTATTAGAATTTGTGTTAAAGCAGCTCTCATGATTTCAAATTATGAAGGGTGAATATTATCATGAAATGTTACGATGCATCATGTCAAGATGAATTTGTATCAAAGATGCATAAAATTATGCAGTGGGTGATAACAGTTGAATGTAATTATTAGTATTAGAAAAATCGAGCTATCCACTAATATGCAATTGAACAAGTCTAGAATATGCAAACTATCGAGGCCTATTTAATAGCCCCTGATCTTTAAAGGAGAAATGTGGCCCGTGGTACATTACATACTTCTGCTTTGAGCCAGAAGGGCATGAGAACCCCAGTCTATAGGACAGTCTTCATCAGCTCGAGTTTGCCAAATAACCCCCTTTTTTAACTATCCCAACGCAAATTATCCAGCTAATCTGCGCCTTCATCAGCCCGCAGTTGCAATTACACTGTAGCAGGATATTTGGTTGATAAAATATCCAGAGAAATCTTGGTCTTGTTTCCTAAATATCCCGCTATTTGGGAAATAGTGGGCTAATTTGTGCTCGTCTGAGCTAGTTTGTGATGAGTATATTATAGTATTAATGACTGCTTTGAGAGAAATAGTTGTTTTATTACGCTCAAGGGAAGGTTAGAATTGTGCTATTCCCCGAGGCTTGCCGAGGGGAATAGCCCAATTGTAACCTTCCCGAGAGCGTATGAAAACAACTATTTCTCGAATATTAAAGCAGTCATTAATACTTTTATATGCCGAAAAAAAATAGACTAAAAAATAAAGCTTGAGCTGCGCAAAAAGACGGAGTCGAGGAAGAAGTGTTTTCTAAGAAGAAGAGTTGACAAATAGGACCCTGGAATGTCCCCAAGCGGTGCTCAAACCATTTTTTAACATGTAAACCTATGGGGTAACCATGGAGTAACCATGGTTATTAAAAAATATTGAAATGTTTATGCATGGTTACCGGGAATTTTACAGGAACAGTTGAAGTTTATGAATGCAATTCGACCAATCAGATGGCTGGATTTCTTAAGTGAGGTATATAACGGTCTTTAGTAGACAACATTTTGAGCTTCGGGATAATATCCCAAGTCTGAAAATAGCGGGTCTTTGGCAAACTCGAGCTGATGAAAACAGGCCCAGTGTAATTATACCCTTCTGTCTCTCGGCAGTTGATGTCATGGAATTAATGAGATATCAAAACAATCGGATATTGATAATAGGCAGTTTCTTTCTAAATTCTTGTTAAATTGGTCATAGTTGGATATATTGTCTATGCTACTGAGGGGGAGAGGGGGAGAAGAAGGTCTACCCTATATCTGAACAAACAAATTTACTTTAATTGAGAGGCGGGAGAAATATCTACTTCAAACACAAGTAAAGATATATTTAAACACCCACATTATACATTGTACAATAGTATTAGGATTAAATTAGGAAATCTGCTTGATTTTCCATCCGATATATATTTTTAACAATATCATGATTAATGTTAGTACACAGGAGGAAAATAAAGCTTTGAGGGCTCAGGATAGAGGCTTAGTTAGGCAGAATGCTACAAGAAGCTGGACATTTATAGGGTTCCACTAAAAAAAAAAAAAAATCTAATTTAGCAGGATCACATAGTTTGGGGTTAGTTCACATGATATCAGAGGGAATATCAAGCCAAATAAAGCATTTTAATACAAAACACTGTCATGACTTAATACCACCCATGAAATTCAAGACACTGTGGCACTAGGGTGTTTAAGAATCTAACAACAAACAAAATAAAGAGGTAAATTTTAGTTTTTGCTACTGAAAGCAAAATTGCTACCTCATTGGATTTCTTAATGTCTTAAAATGTAGAATAACTGCAAAAGCTAAAATTGAAGGCGTAATACATATTTTTTGTTGAGAACCCTGATCAACGAGAAAACATGGGTTAGGGTTAATTTATTTATATCATGATTAAAAATTAAATTCTTTAGTTTCATATCCACTGTGGGTACTACAATAGTGTAATAAGATCAACATCACACTAGATTTCATTTTGTTTGCTTAACATCCGTTTTTATACAGCTGGTCATTTATCATCAACGACAGAAATGATAATACAGTCGGTCCATGTAGATAAAGTATTGGACCTGGGAAAATTAATGCTGAAGGCTCAGACATTAGCAAAAATCAGTGAGCGGCAGACATTTCTTCATAGTTATATTGATAGAGTACCAATGTGCCAACGTCATATTTGCTTGTCGTCTCGGTTACTATTTCCAAACAACAAGGCCTGCGCATGAGATTCACCGCTAAATCATTTAAGCAACGGGCTGGGGCAGGGCAAATTCAGTGTGTGGCGCTGGTGAGATCCCCACCCCATTGTTTAGCACAATGGAGAGGTGTCGTGGTCGAGTGTATACGTCACTGGACTGACGATCACAAGGTCTGCGGTTCAGGTCCCGCCGTGGCACTAATGTTCTTTGGCAAGACATTGATCTACATTTGCCACACTCAACCCAGGCGATGTAAATGGGTACTTGGCAGGAGTTAATTCCTTGAAATGCTAGAGCGCCATAATGGCCGCCTTGCTAAAGCCAGGGTAATAATCGTGCAGCGCAAGGAGCGTCACAACGTGGCGGACATGTGCCCTATATAAGAAGCCATTATTATTATTTTTATTGTTTGGAACCAGCAACCTTGACAACTTGGCCAATGTGACGTCACACTTTGGTACTCTATAGCATATTGAGAAAGATAGTTGTGACACGTGCACATGCAAGTGGTCAAAGGTCAATTCATGAAACTCCAAATAGTTCCCTCCCATAAAGATTGTACGTGGGAGGGAACTATTTGGAGCTCCATGCATTGACCTTTGATCCCGTGTCACAACTCTCCCTCTCAATACACTACGGTTATCTTTATTATTATTGTTGCTAAGTAACCCGCTCCCTAATGAACCTGTCTTTTTTTCATCAAGCTCATGCATCATAGTCAAGCTATCAGGAAACATGCTTGAATTGTGCCCAGGATAGTTAGTAATCTGTCCACATGGACATGCACCCTCACAATGTAATAAGTATCAATGAATACATTTTGCATATTTACACACAAGATGCATGTCATTCAATTCTTTGTTAATGACAATTCAACCCCTTCTGTGTCATGGGCAGCAAATCCTGCCCAAAAAGTGAGATTTGACCCAAAATTTCACCCGTTCAAAATTCTTTCTTAACAACAACAAAAAATGTGTCGACTCAGAAGGGGTTAATCTATCACAAACAATATAATGCTACAAGTATATGACGTACAAAGTATTACATTTTGCAATTTTTTATCCCCCCTCCAAGACATTTGTCCTGTTGGTAATACTTACTGATGCCTACACCTTGTAAGAACAGCTGAAGACTTTCTGCCAGGGAGTTGGACTACAAGAAAGAAAAAAACAGAAAAATGATATTTACTAAATAATGAATTCAAAGAAACGGTGATGTACATTAGGAGCCATTTCTTCTACAATATCCAACTTCAAACTCTGTCTGTCCTAACGTACCCAATAGCCAATAGTACCCTTCCCATTGATCCCTACACAACATAATCCACCTGCTCTCTTGTATAAGTCAGGAAGTTTTGGCCCAATACAAGCTTTTGCCTCTAGAGACAAGCCAAAGTTAAGTGGATTCATCCTAAATCTAAACCACTTATTGTCCTATTCAATAAAGTGGACACCCTCGACAAAGGGTGCCCAATAACATCTTTAAAACTTCTGAGAATTTGCCAGGTGGTACAGTTAAGTGCTTTAAACTATGGCCGCGAACGAGTAGGACGTGCTTTACAAGTCTCTCCTTAACTTGAATTTTGGATAATATATTCTCCGACCTTCACAGATACCTTTACGAATATTTCACCCAGCAGTTTGTCTTATCATATTGATATTAGTAAGACAAACAAGAAGATGCCACCAAAGAAATCGAAGAAAGCTGGAAAAGATGACCTTTCGGAGGCCCAGACACCACGTACACCCAGGACCTCGATGCCCGACTCTCCCGGCACAGGCACTCTCCCGAAGACCCCAAGAAGCCAAGGGGCAACGCCCAGGCCGGCAGCGTCTACACATTTGCATGAGAATAGCGACGACGTTAGCACGCCTTAAGGGATATCTCGATATTTCCAGGTGGCGACTGAAAATTTTGAGAAGATGATACAAAAAGTTGTAGCATCGCTCGTCGAGAATATCAAGCGTGTGGAAATGCAGCTGGGATCTGCTATAGAATTTGAAAGCAAGAGGGTCACTGAAATTGAAGGAAAGTATTCGCGTCTGGAGAAAAGAATGCAGAAGATGGAAAGGGAGTTGAATGTTTTGCGCTCGAAGGTTGCTAACCTACATGTTGACATCAACAAAAGCGAAAGATTCTCTCGTAGGAATAACGTCAGGATCGTCGGCATCTCCGAGGCTCCAACGGAGAATTGCGTCACGGTAGTTGAGGAGAAGTTTGGGATGGCGGTCATAGTAGAAAGGGCCCATAGAGATGGGAAAAGCGTCCAGGACCGGGCATGACATATTATGTTTAAGACCCTGTCCTATCGCGACAAGATTGACGTCATGAGAAACCAGCGCCTGAAACTCGCCAAGGAATCATATTACATGACGGGTGATCTCACACGCGAAGATTTGATAGAGAAGAGGAATTGGTCCAAGGCCGCACAAGACTTGTATAAGAGCAATGTCAAACTTTGTTTCTTCGCCGGCAAGTGGCGAAGCACAGGTGGTGCTCCGTATGACTTCACAGTCTTGGAATAGACACTTTATTTCTTCCAAGGATACTGGTAACGTTATTCCTGTTTTCTCTTACGAACCTCTTTCCATCCTCCTACCTTTCATTTTTCTTCTCTCTATACTATTATACAAGCTAAGCACTCTTCCTGTCCTCTCCTCCTTCCCTGCTCTAAAGGAGCCATTAATGGGATAAACTTACATTTTCCTCCTTGATATCGCCTCCTACATCCTTGGCAATCAGGATCTGAGAGTTCTTCTTGGAAGGAAGCATCTCATAGATTTTTTCCTGTTGAAGAAGAAAAAAAATCAACCAGTAAAATACAATAAGCTAAGGCTTTGATATCTTTCTATGAACTCTCTTGTTCATATACACAAAATACATTTCTCCAATATTTGTTTGTCTGTCATTTAATCTTAACTCAAGGGGGTTCGTAACTTTTTGTAAAGTCATAAATATTTCAAATGAAATGGTAAAATAGAGACAAGAAAATCTCAATCGTATTGAGTCTATTGAGAATAATTTATATCTAATCTCAACATATCACAAATATAAATTTATTCAAAAGGTCATGCATTTGGTAGCAGTTCTAGCCTCCAGGCAAGTTACAAGATTGTCAATAGCATACTTCTTGTCCCTTGAATAAATTATGAAAATACATCCGTTGAGGACTCAGTGCTAGAAGGTATAAATGCGAGCTCAAAAACATTGGTCAAGGGTCATAATGTCTTCTAGTTTGAGGTGTGAGTGAGATTCAGCTAAAAGCCTTTTGGGTAAAAAAAAAAAGGTGACACCTTGAGAAAATAAAAATCTTTCCAACCTCCACAACAATAGAAACGGACACGTGGGGTTCGACGGCCCTATGCTTCTGTGATAATTGCAACAACCTGAAATCCTGACTTCAACCCTGAATCCATACACTTAACCTGAAGCCAAGCCCTAAACTGGACCCGACCTAAACCCCAATCGCAACCCTAACCCTAACAATTTTTATCTTTCATAAAACAAAGCCTGGAGCAAATAACCCACCACCCAGATGTCAAAAACTCAAGATGCTCGAAACTGATGGACTGCTGCAAAACCAGAAACTTATGAAAGCTTGCAACAATGAAATGTACGCCAAATTTGTGAATGGTTCAGATTTGTGAATGTTTCATGCTGTGAAACAGTGGAATCATCATGGACAGTAGCACCATTTTTTTTGCAATTCACAAATGTGTTTTCTAACAAAATTTCTGATTTTACATCCACATTCAAATCTATCTATCTGTACAATTCTGCAAATAGCTGGATTAATTTGCATATATTTGCATAGATGCAGTGCAGCCTGTATATACTTACCACTTCATGGACATGAGGAGACTTGCTTCCTGTCACGAGGAAGACAGGCAGGCTGAAATCTTTAAGGTGATTGTTGATGTTTGTTCGGCTGAAAGAAAACAAAAATAATGTGTTCCAAGTCTAAGCTACCGGTATTTATATGGTAGTGGTGGTTATTTAAACCTGACTGCTAAGAAAGCATAAATGCTGAGGACCGACGGCTTTAGCTTCTGGCAAGAGATCTGGTAATGAGGATTAATGCCTTACCAAAGGACACTAGCGCATCGGTCGCCGGATTACAAGACCACTGCTCTACCAACTGAGCTATCACACCTCCCCCGTATTTTGTCACACATGCTACAAACCACATCCAAGCCTTTTTTTAAGTACAGAGCTGGGTGCCATTGCATAAAACCTAGCATTTATGGTAACTTTTCTATTAAAGGTAACTTCCATGGTAGCTTGATTTGATTGGCTGTTGAGTGATGTTGCCATTGTAGTTGGTATTGATGGCTAAGTTACCATCGGTGGTAAGTTTTATGCCAGAGGGGCCCCTCGATCATTCAATTGATTACCCTCCTAAATCTTGTGTAAGACCATTTATAAACTGAACCACAACATTTGTTATGCAAATAGAGATGTTAAATCACTATGTATAATATATGCGGTATACAAGGACTGCATATTGTTATAACAATTCTATTTGTATCTAACTCTTAAAAATTTCTAAACTTTGATCACTAAAAAACTAGGGCGGATGAATAGCACTTGATCCTCCTATAGCGGCGCTTTTTTTTCTCTCCTTTCTCTTCATGACGCCTTTTAATTTTCTACAACTGAAAGCTACAGGTCTCTTTCATAACTCACATCATGTTCATAAATCTCTCCGCCCACCCCCCCCCCCCCCCCCTCCCTCTCAATCATCAATGCCTTCTCACCATTCTTTCACTAGGACAGATGCCGACGACAAATCAAATCAATATTGCACTTGTTCTGTCTGCTCCACACATCCACAAAGTGAAAGATTTCATACAGTCAGATTTTGATGAGTGAATAATTCAGGAGCGGCTGAATAAGTGATGTGCTGACTGTGGAAAATGTCACCATCTTTGGGGGATTTCCCCCGAGTCTCGTGAACCTTTGTAGCTATCATGTCTATCTAAGGAACCTCATAGATTCATCATTTCTCTTAATAGTCTTCTTCTCAAGACTCTCTTATATGACATTGAGTTAAAGTGATTTATATGGCATATTCTTGCAATTTTTTAAAGTATTTGGAAAATAGAATTGTCCCAATTCACATTTCTTGAGTGTGTGACATATTAAAGCCCCACTGCACTACTTATATCTACTTGTGCCCTCTATATAACAATCAATGCCTAATCGGTGACCATTGGTCCCCCATGGTCCCTTTTTTCTTTTGTAAATTTTAGAGCTGATTTGATGAGATAACCACCTGTCAGTGACCAAGCAGGAAGGTCTAATCACTCCTGGCCAAACTAGCGCAGATAGGCTTTAAAGCTTACATCTAAAAGTATTCAACAAAGGTCCTAATTCAACAAGTCCGCCTGTCATTTTTTAGTTATGAAAAATTAATAAAAAACGTAAAGTTTACAAGGGGCATGAATGATTTAGTTGTTAACTGTAAATTGACATTGAGTAACAGTGATTTATATGGCATATTTTTACTGGATGTTTACAATGCAACTTTGAAAGGCCATCTGTGGGTCAGCATTATAATTATAAGTATACGTGTACATACATAATTTACAGAGTAAAGACTAGCTTAATGTTCAATCTGGTTTTTTTTTTTTTAAATTAATAAAGGGTTCATTTTTCAGCTCAATATGAGCTGTTCTACAACAGATGAAATTGATAGAATTAAACCAATGCCTACAGGACCCAGGTGCAGAGATGCCAACCTTCTTCAACAAAAAAAAGTATTCTTAAGAGCAAAAAACAGTATTTTTGAAAAAATCGCTCAACTTTAACATATCACCCAATCGAGCAGCTTAAAAAACCTGGCAGTACCACGTATACCTACCCGGATCGGAGCGCAACGTGCATACATTACACGTGGGTTGTTCGGAATGTGCACAGTTTGGGGCCCGTATCACCATCCTGCGTGCATCGTTTGAAGATGTAGGTGCATAATACACTTACGACACAAAGCCCATGATCAGAAATTAAGAAAAACGTCACTAAAAAAATATATATATATTAAAAAAAAAAAAAAAAAAAAAATTAAAAATTAAAAAATTAAATTAAAAAATTAAAAAAACGTAACAAAACATACAAAAAACGTAACAAAACATACAAAAAACGTACTGCCGTATTCATAGCGAAAAAACGGTACAAATATGGCAAAAACGGAACAGTTGGCATCTCTGCAGGTGGCTCCTGTAATAAAGCCTATAGGAATACAATTCAGTAGTCAATGGTTAAAATGTACTTTATTTCAGCCTCTTTTTCCTTTCCATTATATGTACAAAAATTAAATTACTAATATTAGGAGCGTACACTATTTGTTTTATCAGACCATTACAACTAGCCATCGGATATTACTGTAACACAGAGTTGTCCAAATAGCCATTGTCCTGGAGGGTAAATATTGTCCTAGGGGGTACTAGTTCAAATTCTGTTTATTTAAAGATTATATATTTGATAAGTGCCTTCAAGGTTTCCTACAAAAAGAGAAAACATGTTTTTAAGTCACGAAAGCTTATTCAAAGCCTTCAGGTGTTTATTATCTCCCTATCTATCTCACTACCTTGAATGTTTAACTGTCTGATGGGGCAGTTTGGTGGCCTGGGGGGCCTGGGGGGCCCCAGCTAATGTCAAACCCTTGGTAATTGTCCTGGAGGAATAGGAATTGCCCCTGAAAGCGTACTCCATAATATCTCCATAATATTTGTTTAAAGGCATCATTTAACAATGTTAAATCTGAGATGCATGGCTCTACGTGTTGTCAGTGTCTGTGATATGGTGTAATATTGAAGCCCTACAAAAATTGCATTTTAAAATGATCATGAAGTGCCTCAAAAGAGTAAAAATCTTTGAGTGACCGGTTTTACCATACTCATTTTCCCCGATAGACTGTAGTGTTATAAAAACCGTTAAGAAAACGATCTTTGAAATTTCGATTTCCAATCATAAATATCTTGATAATCAGAGAGGCGATCTGCTTGTTAAAGTCATGGGATTCCTGACTGACCTAAAGGTTTATAATTATGATTGCAGCATGAGCTAAATCCAGGATTTCGTTTCAGAATCTGAGGCAATGTTACTGAGTCACTTTAATACAAAGATTATCTACCTTCAGATCCTTCAAGGTTGTCTACGAGTGAGAAAAAAAACATGTTTTTTAAGTCATGAGAGTTGATCAGAACGTTCCGATATGCATCAGCTCTGTGTCTACTTTACTCTAGGGAAATATTACAGGAGGGCTTTAACGCCTCACTGCCGACAAGCAAGGTTTTTTCTCGATGTCATAAACTAAATCATTAAGTAGGTACAGGTGTTGGTGATATGCTTCAAAGGCTTCTTAATTATTCCATTTGATCTCCATCATGTGATATAGATCACAATTAACAGAGCATTATCAGTAATTAAGGGAAATTCTGAGAACTATTACTGAGGAATTTATGATAATTGCAGAATCCTATGAATGCTAAAGACTAAAAAAAAAGATGAAATAAAAACTATTGTGTTGTAAAAGGGTATTGGGCTACAAAATATTATATCAAACCAGATAGTATATGATGAGGTTTCATACATGCTATAAATTGCTTTAGGCCAAATAAAAAAAAAAACATGTTTAGCGTCCTGTTTTTTTGAAAAATAGGAAGGAGGAGGCCCTTTTTATTTTTTATTTCAAAATGGCCGCTCAAAATGGCCGCTCGGTACATTTTCCCTGACAGTCAGGGCTATTTTTGTTCAAGATGGCCGCCGACAATTTTATTTTATTTTTACAATCAGAAATAGAGCCATTTTAGCAGTTTTTCATGTTTTTTTTCTTTCAAAAAAAAAAATTTCAAAAAAAATTTCAAAAAAAAAAAAAAAAATAGGAGGCGGCCCCCAAAAAGGAAGCGGGCGGGGACGCTAAACATGTATATTTTTTTTAATGGCCTTATGTAAGTGTGATATCCATCTAAGTTTTTATACATATTTTGCTGCTCCAAATAGGGCCTCCTACAAAAAAAATTGTATTTTTGTAATATATTTACTGTTTTTAGAGGGAACAAATATTAAAACCTTCAAAACTGAGAAAGTTTTTAATTTAAAAAAAAAAAAAGATTTCTGACCGAACATCCCATGTTTTGGCACCTAAAGGGCAATACAAGATATCTTTTTTTAGGCCTAACTTACATGACTGCATGATAAAGAAACAACAATACCTTGGTGATGGTTTGCATGAAAAGCAGTTACATTCCCATAAATCAAGATTGCCTTTAATTTCAAGACTGCCACATCTGTTTTAGGTATCACCACTAATTGCTGATTAGTCTTACAAATGACCTCTGATTATCTTTCTTTCTCTCTCTCTCTTTCTCTTGCTGACATGTCAAATCAGGACTCTGGCACGTACTGCCCTTAATTAAAACCGAAGATAAGAATCATAGATATATACAATTACAACACTTAGATGGCAGAATTTGCTCAAGTATGATGTATTAGGTGGCCATACTACCTTTTAGTTAATTGCTTTGGGTAGAAGCAGAAAGATTAGAGAAGGAGATAATATCTTCATAGGAAATAGGACAAATAGGAAAAGAATAATTGCTATTCAGACATTATTAATTTGGATGTGTCACTGAACTCTTTCCTTAATAAGGAAATGATTAATGCCTTTGTGGTAGCCGAAATGACAATTTGCATCGACAGTGATTTTGATAATGAAGTTAGAAAATTGTGTATGTACGATGAAATCATTAACATCTTTCCATCAATTTTTTGATCGATTGTGTAAATTGTTATTGCTATCGGTGAGAAAACTGATGCTATACATGTATCTAGATATGTCTATATATTCTGGACATACATTGTACTTCGCATTATCTGTTTATGCTATATGGCAAAATTTCATTTTTCTTTCATTAATCCACTGCATATGGAAACTGACTAGTATGTGTATCATACCTATGGGATCGGAAGAATTCAGAAGTCGACGGGTTAAGCCATATCAGGGCGGATCACCCCCCCCCCCCCCCCCCCCCCCCTCCTGTAAATTTGGCTAAAGCAACCGAACATTGGATTATTACTCTATTCACTCAACTACATTACATCACAAAGTAGCCAAGTCTACCGGTATCGTATGGATTGGTTTATACTCACTTGCAGAAGGCGTCGATGAAGAGTCCGAGGTTATGGGCGTTCATCATTTTGTACAGGTTTTCATGGTACTGCTTCACGATGTCAACGTACTCAGTCGAGTGCTACAAGGAAGTGAGAAGAAAGGAATATAATAACAATGATATTTCCATGTATATAATAATAAATCCGCTTTTATTTAGCGCTTACTACATCTATGATGTCTCTAAGCGCTTTATAGATATACTATATAGCGCAGCAAATACATGTATGAATATACTATAAGGTGTTTCATACAAAGTATCATATTATTACCCAGCTGTAGCTGAGCAGTCACGATAAGGCGCTACAGCATGCAACGATTTTCCTCCTACACTGGATACCATTCCCTTCACCTGGGTGGAGAGTGGCAAATGCAGAGTAATATCTTGCCAAAGGACATAAGTGCCATAGCGAGACATGGACCATGAACCTTGTGGTTCACAGTCCGGTGACGTATCCACTAGACCAGACACAGACACCTCTACACCAAGAGCAATGTTTACAAATAGAAATGTCTGCTAGAGAGCCAAGCCCATTTGACACATTAATGTCGGCACCTGAAAACTGGAGCTACGTCAATACCATTCTTTCGTTAACGGAAGAAGTTTTCAGCAGGAGGTGTGGTGGTTTAGAGAAACTGACCTGGGCTCTGTAACACAAAGCTTAGGAATTGATCATATAATAGATTTTTGTGGTTGACTGTACACAATGATTAATGCAATCAATCGCTAAAATGTATTGTACTATCAATTGCTATGATTTGTGTTGCGGGACCCAAGGGTGTAGGAGGTTAGCATTTTATGACATATTAAATATCATGGACTGGATGATGCATTTGATTAGCAGACATAATCAGACGTTAAAATGACAATGTTCCGTACACACAGTGTTGACATTGGAAAAGTTTTTTATAGTTCATGTCATCAGAGAAAAGGTTAATTGTGTCTGTATAGCAGTACATAACTTTGAAGGAGGACCAACTGGGCTCAGAGTTATAGCACCGACTACAAGATCACCCATAGCTTTAAACTTTTAATTAGAGTTTAAGTTTTAAAACCATGAGTGTGACCTCAGTATATAATAATATAGGTGATTCCTTAAAATATTAAGCCACAAGTTTTTACCACTCCCTACCATGTGAACCTAAGTACTGTAACTTGTAACTGATAAAGAGTTCAATAGTCCTGTCCTCATCAGCTCAAGTTTGCCAAATGACCTGCTATTTTAACTTACCCAATTGCAAATTAGCCAGTTAATTTGCGTCTTCATCCGCAGTTGCAATTAGCGGGATATTTGGTCGAGAAAATATCCTGAGAAATCTTGGTCTTATTTCCAAAATATCCCGCTATTTGGGAAATAGCGACCTAATTTGCGCCTGTTTGAGCTAGTTTGTGATGAGCGTATCCGTTTGGTGAAGACTCAATTTTGGGCTTCGGGATAATATCTGAAAAAAGTCTGAAAATAGCGGGTTGTTTGGCAAACTCGAGCTGACGAGGACAGGCCTAATAAAACATGTGCTTATTAATGGCTACTTACTGTTCGTCTGCCAAGGTGATGCCAGAGGATATACTTCTCAGCATTAGCTGTCATCTTATGGCCATGCTTCAACTGCCATGATGCCACCTATGAAAATATCAAAATACAACATAAGACATTGAGAATCTTGATGATGCCGGGCTTCTTGTATAGCGCTTGTGTCCGCTTCTGCTGTGGGTGCTCATGGCCCTTTTCTGCTCCAAATTCTTGAATGGAAATAACCTGTATCCTGATGTGAATGGTGAATGCCATGACAGTATAAAACCCCTAAATGAAGCAAAAGAATCAACACTTATTAGACACCTTGAGAACGCTTCAAATAGATGGAAAACTGTGACTTGGTCATCCTTACTTCATACACAAACCTGTACACAGGGAGGTTAGGGTAACAAGTCTCAGTCTTTTCTATTGGGGATATATCAGGCTCTTTCAGTGATTGAACAAAGTGTAACAGAACATTAGTGGCTATTATCATGAGAGTTATAATCTCTTCAAAAGTGCATGTGTCAATAGCTAAATTCAAATAACACCCTTCTCCCCCCCCCCCCCCCCAAACATCATCTTTAATTCAATTAATCAGCTCTCTCTCTCTCTCTCTGATAGGTGCTAAAGAGAAATTAATGAATGGGTCTCCTCCTGTACCCTCATTAATCACTTCATCTGTTTTAACGATAACCCTATCGTAATTTAAAATCTGCTAGACCTCTATTGTTACACATACAAAAGGCATTCCTGTCTAACAAGCAAAGGGTCCCAAAATCAGTGGCTAACATCCCTCAAAGATCCCTCAAAACTCAACTTTTTCCCCAATGATCTATGTGACCTACTTCATGAGAGACTGTACAATTTTTGTCCTCTTTTCATATATTTGTATTTGTAAGCGCTATGGTACTTATTGTTTTTAGCGCTCCTAAATATTCGATATTACTATTATTATTATTAACAAAACAGGTTTTCAATTCTGTGACAGGTCCCTGGAAGATACCTAGTCATATTTCCACAGCAAGGATGATGAGGGGGCGTTTCACAAAGCCTTTTTTCAATGACGAATGACCAAAATCAGTGACAAATCTGCTGATAACCAATCAGAAGCAAGGATTTCAGTAGCTTATAACAAAAACTGTCATTCGTCACTGATGACAAGTTTTGTGAAACACCCCCCAGGAAGGGGAGGAGGAAATCAAAGAGGACAAGGACCAGTGGAAGGTCTGGCAACTGTTCATGTTTTACCGTCATATCTTCTGAAGGGCATTCATTCTGTGTCAAGTATATGACTGAGACAAATGTGGGAGATACAGTTACCAGGGATGCCAGTTAGAATTGATCACAGGGCCTGAAAATCACCTAGAATGAGCTATTTTGTACACAAAGAAGCCTAAACTATGGCTTAAAAATAAGTCACCAGGGCCTGAATTCAGGCTTTTGCCTGGAAACTGGCATCCCTGAGGTACATAGTCACGATCGTTTGTTGAGACCCAGAAAGGCATTACTTCCGTGTTCAGTATATGATCACGACAGAAGCAGGAGATTCATAGTCTGTTGAGACTGAGGAGGGCATTGAGTAGGTAGTAAAGCACATGATTTAGTGCCCCTCTTACTCTGTGGGAAATGTATCTCTACAATGATGATCACTTAAAGACGGTGCACTGACATCCGGTCCGGGCCGGTAGCTGTGGGCTATATTTCATCAATGACATAGGGTTAGGGTTACTGTAACGATTGCGTTACTGACTGGTTAGGTTCAGATTTTAATCTAGGTATAGTGTTTGGTCCGGGTTTGAAGTTAAAAACTAGGTTAGTGTAGCTGACATCTGCCCATGCGTTTCACAAATTAAATTATTGGCAAGATTATTCATGGCAACATTTAAAACCTTTGAAAATGTGTATAAAGAGCAAATGAATCTCAAAGCTGTTTGTTGGGCGACCTTTAAAACAATATCCAGGAGAATAGTTTTGTTGAGATTTACCTTCTCGCTCCCCCACTCTGAGAAGCCGGCTGAAGTGGTGGTGCACTCCAGCAGACATAAGGCTAGTATACGCTTGGGGAATTTCATCTGCAGAGAGGGTTAACAGACAGAAGAAAGGGGAAAGAGAGAGAGAGAGAGGCAGAGAGAGGCAGAGAGAGATAGAGAGGGAGGCAGAGACAGATATGGGTAGAGAGAGAGAGAGAAAGAGAGAAAAGGGGGAAATATATAGAGTCAGAGTGAAAGGAAAATGGAGGAAAGGGGAAAAAATAGTGAGAAATCAAAACAGAAAGAATGAAAAACAGGATTGCAAGTGAAAGAGGGGAGGAAGGGATGAAGGAAAATGAAGGAAGGAGCGAGAGAGGGGTGGACAGACAGAGATGAGATGAGAGAGAGAGAGAGAGAGAGAGAGAGAGAGAGAGAGAGAGAGAGGGTGAGAAAGAGTAAGGGATAGAGACAGAGAGAGAGAGAGAGAGAGAGAAGGGAGGAGCGAGAGAGAAGGGAGGAGCGAGAGAGTGGGGTGGACAGATAGAGACAGAGAGAAAGGGATATAGACAGGGGGAGAGAGAGGGATGGAGAGAGATAGAGAGACAGGAAGAGCAAGAGATGCAAAAACAAAAATGATAATCGATACAGAACATGGGTAATGCTCCACTTGAAATATACTTAAATCAATAATGTATCTTTCATTCTTGATATTAACCAGTGTCAATATTTATCTACATGAGAAAAGATCACTACAAGCTTGCCTGCTACAAGTACATCATCGTACAAGACCACATGCAGGGACATTTGGCATACAATATCATAAAACATTCACATTCAGCTAAATAAAAGTTCCTCTCGGTTGTTTATATCTCATCATGATCTCTGATCCTGTACCTCCAAAGCAGAGACCTAGACAAAAGGTTTGCTTTCAAACTCTGACTCCATACTCGTCCAGAGAATCCTGCCTGAATTTAACTTGTATACAATCCTTGGCTTTGAATGTAAATAACTTCTCTGTCATTGAATATTTTTGGGTGGGTGGGTGTTTTTTTTTGCTGACTAAGGACAACCAAGGAAAAATCTATTGTACACATCATGAAAGGAGCTTGAATGGGGATTGTCGCTGTAAAGCAGGAAGTTCAGATCATAATACAAATAATGCTATTGATAAATTTGTATTATTGATAAGTCTATACAGGAATTTTAGCTGATGTAGGGAAAATCAAGTATGTGACCTTTATCAACACTAAATTCAAACTCTTGGTACAGTTACCCACAATCATTTGAATGGCTACGACTTGGGGGTGTATATCATGGTCTGCGAACTATACGATCGTCAATTAGCAAATTACAGAAATACTTACAGCCAACCTGAGAAGTACATTTGAACCAGCTCCTTCACCAAGTCCAATCACTTCACGGGTCTCGGGAACTCTGAAAAGGAAAACAACAAAAAGCAGATCTTTATGTTCTCTGTAATTTTAGATGCATTAGTACACCAAGTCGTTCCATGTGGGATGGGGGTGGGGCAGCCAAAGCAAATGGATTGACCCCATTTTTTTTTTTTTTTTTAAATAATCTCCTCCACAACTCTGCATACAAAAATCAGGTTGTAAATTGCCCAAAGACTCTGATGCATTAGCATATCCATTATGGGGTGGGCTGGGCTGGGGTGAGAGGGAGAATGCAATAAAATGTACAGACATTATTTTAATTGCAACAAACTCTCTATAAATCCATAATAGGACATACCGTAAATCCTTTACGCTATGCCTGGCAATGTCTCCCAGCTCAGTAATCAGTGTGTTGACTCACCACTCGGAAACTAGCAACACTCAAATTTTTCTGTCATCTTGGTTTGAAAGTAATCTTTCTAATAGATCTCGATATGTAGTTAATAATAATAATTCCTCAATTTTTTTGTCTACAACAAATGGTGTACCACAAGGTTCTATGCTAGGTACTCTATTTTGTTTTTAATTTACATTAATGATCTTACACATTCTTCTAAAAACGACATTGTTACTAATATTTGTGACAAGTTCACAAGCACAAATCAGCACCTTCAACTGCACCTTTATGTTAAATGAAGGTCCTTCCCTGCGTGGGTTTTCGGCAACAAAACAACAACAAACAAACACCAAAATAGTGGTGCGCCTTATACACAGGTGCACATTATACACTGAGATTTACGGTACATGTATGATACCACTATATAACCCCCCCCCCCCCCCCCCCCCCCTCTCTCTTTCTCTCTTTGGATTGATTCATAAGTTGACATACTATCATGTGTTTACAAAATACTTTTTTGAATACAAGTACTTTATTTAAAAAATCATACAGAAAGACATATACATTTTTAATCTTTGTTTTTGGTATAAAAACTTATTTATACATGCTACCTTATTCCTTTCTTTTTTCCATCCGGGCCTATTCAAATCTAAATATCATATATTACATGAATACAAACAAAAATCATGTTGCACATTGGCACAGCCAACACATTTCTTAACTCCCCCGGTCATGAAACTTCCTATGAAATTAACAGGCCTAATAAAAACCCGATTTAAATCGGTTTCCCGATTATTTTTATTTTTTCCTGATTTTTTTCTTCTTCCCGATTTAAAAAAAAAAAAAAAAAAATCCACATTTTTTGTTTGTTTTTCTTTTTTTTACCAATTTTTTTTTCTTCCCTTTTTTATCCTGATTTTCCCGATTTCCCTCTTATTTTCTCTATTCTTCCCTATTTTGCCCTATTTTTTTCCCCAATTTTCTTACTCGAAAGGGGGGAATGTTGTTAGATGCCATTTTTTCTGTTGAGAGCCAGAAGGGCATTAACTCTATCAAAAAGATGCTTAACTCAACCACGCCCTTCTGCCTCTGGGTAGACCTGGGGGTGTTTCACAAAGATCCTAAGTTGAACTTATCTCTAAGTTGGACTTAACAATTATGGAAAGCCGTAAGCATCATTGAAATATTTTGTAGAAGGCATAAAATGTTGATTCAAATCATTCATATTCTCTATTATCAAGGAGATTTCATGTTCTTTGTGTGGAATTCATGAAAAGTCTAAAATACTTCAATTTTTGCTTTTGGAAATATTTAATTTTAAGGCTACAAATAGCTCTCCATAATTTTTAAGTCCAACTTAGCATCTTTGTGAAACACCCCCACATGTGTTATTCAAGGAGGTTACACCACAAGGGACTGGCTGGATGGAGAGGAGACTTACCCTAATTCTTTGAGGATTCCGGGAATCTCCTCGGCTAGCTCCTGCATCTTGGGATACCTGTACCTGTGTCAATGAAATTCAAGTATAGGTAAATATTAAAATATGTCTGGCAGCTCGTCTGGCTAGCATAGCTCGCATCATTACACACGCATCACCACACAGTGTGATTGTAATTATGCTGACAGCAAACGCGCCTGGATGCACTTCATCTTTGACTCTCTTAAACGGTATTCTGTGGATTTTCTGAAATCTGTGTCAATGAAATTCAAGTATGGGTAAATATGAAAATGGGTTTGGCAGACTATGGCAGTCTTGTTTGTGTTGCTCATAATTGGCAAGCAGCTTATGACATCAGTCAAGCCTTACTTGCAGATAAAACCCATCTAGATGCACTTCATATTAAATTCTCTTAAACGGTATTCTTTGGAATCTGAAATCTGTGTCAATGAAAATTGAAGTATGGGTAAATATTAAAATGTGTCTGGCCGTCTTGCTAGCGGTGTTCATAATTGTAATTGTGATGATGCTCCAGTCAAACATATCTCACATCTCTACAAGTCCTTAATCTTTCTCGCTCTCTCTCTCCCACTCAAAGGTACTCTTTTCCTTTCTCAACGCAAATCAAAACATATACTGGAATCTAGAGTGCTGTACTTATGTATTGATATGTGTACACAATTTTTTTTTCTTTTAATAATTTTTTTAATACTATACTGTACTGTATATCATTTTTCTTTTAATTATATTATCTTCTCCTTTTCCTCATCATTATTACAACTCTTATTCATTTTTCATTTTCTGGTCTTTTTCACATTACATATTCAAAATGATAATCCATATTAACATTCTGGTTCAGAAGCTTGAAATTGGTAAAACCTCCTCCGCAGTGTGCACAATATTATTGCCAAACCTATTAGATATTGGTGACCCAAGGGAAGGGATGATTGACTGACTCAGCCATCTATGACTAAGATTCTGGCGAGAAATTGATGTAATAACCCACTTTCATTTGAACTCCTTTCCACTCCCCAGAGATGACTGACAGTTTCATCTACAGAACCCAGAAATACATCCTAGTATTGACAATATGTATTTGCCAGTGTTCTTTAAAACCAACGCATATGCATGGACTCACTTTTATCATGCCAATATGTTTTTGTTTTTTGTATGGACGTACATGTTAAAAATGTATTTCTTACACATTTTGTTTTGCATTTTAGAAATAAAATTCAATTGAATTGAATTGATTGAAACGAAGAGCAGCAAAACTGCCTGGGGAAATCTAACAAAGCCAAAGAGATACAACACCACTAACAAAAAAATGTGATAGTTTCTTGCTCGAAAATATTTCTGGTTTTATATACATGCTTCATACTCCATCCATTTGCCTACATGGGGAAGTATCTTGTATTAAAGTAGCCTATATTGATATGTATCTAGTTCAATTTGCTTTTAAAACCACCTGTATAGAAAGTCCAATTTGCTTTTAAAACCACCTGTATAGAAAGACCAAGTTAAACTTGTTTTTTTCATTTGAAACAATGTTCTCATTAAAAATATTAAGTTAATCCATTAGCTATGGAAACCAGGTGGCTCCTGTACTAAGCCTATGGTAATAAGAAGATTCTGTAATCAACGGATTAAAGAGGACTTTGTATAGAGACTACATGTACATGTCGAGGGGTCAGTGACACAAAGACGTAACTCCATTTTGGCCATTTTGAGATAAAGTGGTTTATGTGTCACTGAGCACTTGGGCCCTAAGGAGTTAAGTCTGTTTCACTAGCCATTAGCTTCAATGAGAAGTTGAGTGGAGTTAAGTCTTTGTGTTTCATGGAAAGCCCACATTTTTCTCAACATTTTGATATCAAATACTCATTTGGCAAAATATAGAGTTACATGTACGTCTTTGTGTCACTGAACCCTTGATGTGTTGATATTGGTGCTCTTTCTACACGGTTTGAAATGTATGACAGGTGAGATAGTTTCATGATGGACTTACGTATCGGGGAGATCTTCAGCGTTGTCCTGTTGGCCCGGTGCATTGATATGGATGAAACACACTTTGCCCACCATTGGGGCCATTGCCTTTGTGCTGATGAACTTTACCCATGATGTATCTGCGGTCAAAAGGTGGAATTAATTAATTAATTATTTATTCATTATTTATTCAGCAATTTTACAACAAATACAACAATGTGAATATGAGTAAACAAACATAAAAAGAATGTTAATTATAAATAGACAATCTTCCTGGAGGTCCTCTAATAATAGCAAGAAGAGGAACAACAACAACATTAGAAACACTATCAAAAACAATGATCATGCCGCCAATGCTAGTAAATTTTCTGCACGGATAAAATGTTGCTTCTCATGTAAATAACCTGGAACACCTCCCCAAATAAAAGGTTAAATCAACTATTATTTTGTTTGGAATCAAACTTTAAATAACATCTAAAAGTAGAATGAGCATAATAGTGTCTTTAGCATTCCACAATTTTGTTGCTATGATCTATCGAATATGACAAATATGATGTATGTATTTTCATAGACAGGGGACAAATTAATTCTGGGGGAATACATGGCTTGTGGCTACACTATTTCTAACTGAAAAATATTTGATAACATGACTCAGTTTGGGCGAGGGAAAACTTATTTGTTTTTACATACTGTATGATGAGAAAGAATCCACTTTGTAGACTCATCACAATTTATGTGTACTTCAAACAGTCCGATGGCAGTGTGCATATTAAAAGTTCCAGGGCTCAACACCATCAGACACCCCAATACCCAAAATCTTAATCTGGACCTCCAAAATTTAAACATTTTAACAGAGGGCGTAATATGCATACAGACTCTGAACAGTTCAAACTGGAACATTCAATCTGGACCCCTTCCAAAAAAGCTAGTGGGAAGCCCTACCCAAGCTTCCATACAGCATCCGTTCGATCAAACATGTGCACAGTATCCAGGGGCCAAGCTCAAGTTCAGCATGGGATGATCTAGTAGCATGACCATATCACAATACTTGATCTTTGGTCACAAGATAAGAATACACAATCCCACCCCCTGAATCATTCACAAAATCAATAGTCCTGTCCTCATCAGCTTGAGTTTACCAAATAATCCGCTATTTTAACAATCCTGATCGCAAATTAACCAGTTAATTTGCGTCCTCATCAGCCCGCAGTTGCAACTAGCAGGATATTTGATTGAGAAATATCCTGAGAAAATGATGGTCGTTTCAAAAATATCCCGCTATTTCGGAAATAGCAGGCTAATTTGCGCTCGTCCCAGCTTGTTTGCATGAGCGTATGAGTCTGGTGAAGACGCAATTACGAACTTCGGGATAATATCCGGAGTCTGAAAATAGCGGGTTATTTGGCAAACTCAAGCTGATGAGGACAGGCCTAAAGGCTTATCAACCTCATCACTTTCATGGCTCGTGTACACTAGAAGATAGTTATACAAAACTCATACAAAGAAACATTGGGTAATTAAGGAATAGTCGTATAGCAAACAGGGCATACACACTGGATAACAGTGTATAGAGAAACGTAGTTTAATGAAACTACTCATAGTTCAGAAGAGATCAGTTGACATATCGACCGGTTTATCCTCGGTGCATGCTCGAAAAAAAGCCTGAACCAATTATGAAATTTTCATATTCGATCGAAATGATCCTCAAATGTGCATTCGCTACAATGACTTTGTGTAATCTGAAAGGGGGTCAGTTATCAGTGCTGTTTAAAATTGATATGAATATCACAGAGTAAATTTGCACGATTGTGGTTGGGAAGTGGATGTTGTACCTCTATTGTTTGCGAGATAGACTGCAGAGACGTCATAAAAGTTTTAAATAAAATGTTGTTGAACCTTTGCATATCGTTGGCGGCAAATCCCACCCGATTTGAGCATTGTACAATGTGTATTAAAGTTACATTTTCCATCTTAAAGCAGAAACATATGCCAACGTTGAGAAGTTTACCCCCAATCAAAGAATTCATCCCACTTTAATTAAACGAAAGATGACACAAGAGCTACAGGTGTGAATAAATTTACACGAGAACAAAATCTTATAAATGCATGAAATATGAATTTCATTGTCCACATGAAACCAAATGAAAATATACTCACGATTTAGTCCAATGTCGTGGAATGTGACAACAATATGCTTTTGATGTACTGGATCACCCTGCACATGAAAATAAAACATACAAAGACACCCGATTAAAGTAAGGTTAACTGAAGATAGTGAATAAAGTAAACAAAGATAATTGAAAGTTCTCTACATGCTTTGTATGATGATTATCATTTCAATAGAATTTTACAGAATTAGTTATCCATTAAAAAAAAGATTAGGGCCCTGTTCCATAAAATTTCCATTGATGGTAACTATGCCATCAATATTAACTACCATGGCAACATCACTCAACAGCCGATCAAATCAATGATTCCATCGAAGTAACCATTAATGGCAAAGTTACCATCAATGGTAAGTTTTATGCAAAGGGGCACAGATATAACAGGGCTCCACACTAACATTTGGTAGGGGGTTCAGATCCAACTTTTTACTGTATAAGCCCTATGTAAATACTTCAAAAGGTTGGGGGTCTGGACCTGTTTGTGTCAAGCCTTGAATATAACAATGAAAAATAAAAAAACACCAGCAGAAGTACTCTGAAAAGTAATTTTGATGTTTGTCTCCCGTGTACACAGCCACATACACCCTGTACATGTATGTGCAGCCATTAAACCAATGAAGCCATACAATTTATTACAAACAAACAAATATATAAGTATATGTCCCTGAATTACTTTAGCCAAGGGCATTAAAACTATTTTTGTTTACATGGAAAATGCAGGAATCCATATAAAAGCATATTGTGTGCAATTCGTTTCCTGTTGTGACGACTGACAACATTGAAGCACATATCCATCAACCATACGATATACTCGCTCATGAGCTACTTGATGTGTAATCAATATACAGATGTGCAAGTGAAAGTGATACCTAGTTTCATTTTTTTTTCATCCTATGCTTGCAAGGACAAATAACATTTTATTCAGAAAAAATATGAATTGAAATTGACATCAGCATAGAATATGTTTGGGGGAGGGAATGGGAATTTTGACAAGAAACTATAATTCTATTTCACTTTGTCTAAAATCATCTAGGATATTACAGTCCTATTTATCCATGGACTTTGGTTATGCAGTTTTAATTATATTCATATTTTGGCCTAGCTACGTGCTTCTTTTGCTCACTTATGAAACTAATGTACACAGCCCAAGACATGTACATGTATGTACAGCCATTGACCAATGAAACCATACAATTCAATATTTGTCACGACAATAAAAATATTTGTCACAACAATAAAAATATTTGTCACGACAATAAAAATATGTGTCCCTTAATTACTTTAGCTAAGGACATTAAACCTATTTCAGTTTACATGGAAAAATGATGGAATATGCAGGCAGCCATATAAAAGCATTATGTGCGTAGACCATTCCATTTCCTGTAGTGATGACTGGCAACATTAAAAACATATCCATCCACCATACAATATATACTTGCTGATGATCTACTCAACATGTATCCAATCTATGATTGTATGCAAAGTGTTCAAGTGGGTAATATGCATACAAGATACAGATGGCAAAGTAAAAGTGAAACCTAGTCTCTTGCCCCCTGCCATTTCAACTTCTTTTGAACCAATGTTTGCATGGACGAATAACACTTTATTAAGAAAGAAAAAATGTATTAAAGTTGACACAGGCATGGACTTTGTTTGGGGGAGGGGGTGGGTATTGATTGAATATGAAACGCATTCTCCCCATTTTTGAAAAAGAATCTTGACAAGAATTTCACTTTGTCTAAAACCATCTAGGATATTTAATACAGTCCTATTTGTCCATGGAATACTAAAAATCATATTTGTACCTTGAGTTAGGCTATTGTGGAAGATTAAGATCATATTTGTCCATGGACTTTGCTATGCTCCAATTCTAATCATATTTTGACCTACTGTAGCTAGAGCTCTGTGCTTGTTTTGCTCTCTTATGAAACTCAATCATGTAGCCATCATCTTCTTTCACTTCCGAACAGCACACAATGGTGACTGAAGGGTCAGGTAAGGAATAAACAATGGTATAGTTTTACTCATGTGGATGTTTATCAAAGAGAAGATCAAATTCTGGAAAAGATAACAAATAATTTGTGAGTTTTCTCAAACAGACAGCAAGTACACTATTTAACCAGTCTAGAAACACCAATTCTTCACAATTGAATCAGTAATTATCTACAAATGTATGACCAAAATATTCCATTATAAATAGTTATTTTCAAGTTGTGTCTACATTTCATTGTCATGAAATATCATAAAGTAGATTGTGTGTATACAATTGAACGACATTCATTCTTTATATGAAATATCCATTAGTAGCAGTGAAGCTAGATTTGTCAGAATTAACGAAGGCATTAGGCCTGTCCTCATCAGCTTGAGATTGCCAAATATCCAGTGTATTTGTCCGGTGCGTCTTCACCAGCCCGAAGACTTGCACTATGCGCGAACATAGAGAAAAATATCTCGAGCTAATTTCTCGAGCTTGAGTTTCAAGTTTCGAGGTCAAGTCTCGAGCTGACGAAGACGTGATTTGTAACTTCAGGATTATTTCCCAAATGAGAAATAGTGGGCTATTTGGCAATCTTGAGCTGATTATTAAAGACAGGTCAATTGTCAGTGCATCACCTTATGACCCAGACAATTAATTTCCCACAGATACTGTGAGCTTGCCACCTGAGAATACACAGAGGAAGGTCAGGAAGCAAACCAGAGTGAGCTTACGGAAGACGAGACTGAGTAAACACAACTGAGAACAACCGAGAAGGACTGCCGAGAACGCTACTATTAAAGAATCAAAGGGGCATTTACTCGCTTTAGTTTCTTATTTGTGTGTGCTTGCATGTCTGTGAGAGTAGTGAGGTGTTTAGAGATACTCAAAGTTCTACTCTTCACCGTGAAAATAGCAATAAAAAAAGTAACAGTAGTGTAGCATGGTGGAATACACTGGGATTAAAGATGAGTGTGAACATGCTGAGTAGGGCTTGAACTTGAAAGTAGCCGAGTTAAAAGGATCATGAGTCCTAGGGGATATTTGATTGATAAATAAATGGCTTTGGGATAGACTATGTAGCTATGTAGGTGAAGGGACAAGGGAAAAAGAGTAGAGCAATAGGTCGAGCAATAGGTCGGGTGGGGTTAAGAACGATAAAAATACTTTGGACAACAGATTTGTTTTTGATAGAATTTAGTTAGGTGTTTGTGAAAATGGTGAATGATAACAGAGTCGTTGTATTAGTAGTTAATTGACACTCTAGAGCCTGAGCTGTCACTGGTATCTCGAGAATATCCCAACGAGTGAATCCAGCATACCCACGCTAAAAAGTATAAGGACTTCCCCTTCATTTGACCAATCAGGAATAAAAACAGGTAAAAAGTTTGTTGGAGTTTTGGAATAGACAGTTTGGACCAATGGAATAAGTTTTAGCCCTGTCCATTAAGAAATCGACAGTGGTGGGAGATCAGGTGATCAAAAAGTATTATGGGATGGAAAAACAAAGGAAATTAATAAGGAATTTGTTGGACTCGAGGTGCGAGCTAGATGGCTGAACGGTGTGTTAATTAAGTATAAAAAGACCCAAACCTCCCTTCCCTACACACTTGCACCCCTGGACCCCAAGCATTTGCCACCCCTCTCCTCCCACCCTAAGTTTAATTCAGCTATCACAGACATCTGGAGATCCCCGACTTGTACTAATAAATCTTCGTCCACGGAATATTTTGAAAGTTGCTACACTTCATTTTCTTGTCACTGTGTGATGACAACAATAGAAAGGGACTGAAACGACCAATATATATTACTGCACTTCGCTCTTCGCCAGTAAAGAGAACACTTTCAACCCAGAGTAATAGAAAGAGATCGACAAAGGAGACCGCTGATTATTTTGTGCTCTTTTTGGAGAAAGTCAACAAATTCGACGTCACAAGGACCGGAGGCTGAGCACACACCGTTAAGACCCTCCGACGCCCCCAGGACCTCGAGAGGCATTTAAAGTCTGCTCCGCCCCAACACGAGTGCGACGAGTCGAGAGACCGGATTCAAGAAAGAGCTAAGTGATCAACCCATCCCCCAATTAAAAAGGCCTATAAACTTTAAAGACAATTAATTATCGATCGATCAAAGACTCTAAAAGCCCAAGTAATTTAAATAATCCTTTTCCTTTCCCCTTTCCCCTCCCACTAATATACTTTAAGTGAGTGATTGGTGATGTGAATGCGTGGGTGAACGAGCTCAATTAGTTAAGTAATTAGATAAGGGATAAACACTGAAGAAACACGACACAAGAAATTGTAACTTTTCTATAATAAACGACCAAATGAAATTGTAATTGAAATTGTTTAATTGTGTATTAATTTGTGTGGTGGTCTCGTGGGTTTTAACTAACACCCCCCACCTCGGCCGCGGTGAGATGGTGCTCGCCGACTGGAGTTAACTGACCTAAACAAAAACAATCTCCCGAAACCATAGAACCGCCGCTGCCGAGGGGGCGGGGGCGTTAGAGTAGTATGAAACATACATTTACATTTACAAGACACAGAATAGATAACATTTTAGATTATGGGTATTATGTTCTGTTTCAGAAAATATGAAATTAGTTATTTACGAGTGAGATGTAACACAGATATCAAAACTCAATCAAAATCTATCTAGATTTATAGGCTGTCAACATATCAATAGTAATATAATGATAACTATAAATTTAAAATTGGACTAAGAAAAAAGGCATTGGATCCGATCATCCGAGAAATAGGTCATGAAGGCTAGTACGGTAAGCATCAATCAATAAGCAACAATGTAGATCTGATTTTGTATCTCCATGGCAATTTTTATACAAATAATCAAAATGAGTTAACAGTCTTCTGATGATAAAGACGATAATTTATTCCCAATAACCACTGCCTATCGGTACACATTTTCATATAGCACAGATAAACATCAGATAGGCTGGCAGACCTGAGTCCAACATTGCTCAACTGCTGCGTAGGCTGACAGTCATCAAACAATTATCTCAATGCTATATTTTATAAAGGGCAAGGAAATACAGATGCTAAATAGTCTGTGTCTTCTCTTCAATAGGTAACTTTTCTATATTTTATATCTTTGTATTCTTATATCTACGTGGGAGTAATTTGTCAAACAGGCAGCAAAAGAAAATACCGCCCATCTATTTTTTTAACAAATACTTGCAAATACTTCCCAAGTAATAAAGCTTATGGTAACAGAAATCCCTTTCAATTCTCAGCTATGTTTCATAATAAATAGCTTTCTTTGATAAGATGATTATACTATAATGTTGGTAAAAGCATCCAGCTTTTAATGTACATTACGATGTCAATCAATTTGCTAAAGGTTAGTGGTTGTAACGAAAATGTCAAAGGCTTACGAGGATTGTAGATAGATATCCCTTTGAAGCTCCGAGCTATAGTCAGTACAGAGACAGCCATTGTGAAAAACTAATTTTCCTCAGCTATAAATCTAGGCACCTATTTTTATACTCAATGTACCTCCACAATAGCTCCATCACGGGATTTGAACCCAAGTGGGACGTGACCTTTCGTGCCGATTTAAGGTTTACAACCAAGACGTCGTTGTCGCACATTCATCAAAAACTGTGCCCATATTCCCTATGCATTGTTGTAACTATAATATCCTTCCAAGCTATCGAAAGACTCAAGCATCTTGTCTTCAAAATACCCCTAATTGATTTTTGGCGACCGATTTTTAATACCAGACGAAGACTATTGAAAACTGGTTACACAGTCATGTACATGTCATTTAAATGACACTTATCACTCTGGCTACAGTGTAATTAAAATGAATCTTGCCATTCAAAATATTTCCCCATCCTTAAATTACAATGAATAATAAGTGAATTAAAAAATATGAATTTCATGTTTCACTTGCATGCAATTTGTATGTATTGTGAGGGCATTGACCCCCAACTACATGAACACTAAATTGACAATGATGCAACACAGCTGCCTGCAATGGATCGTGGTGTATAAATACTATACAGGCCTGTGTGTATCAGATCTTAAAGGTACAGACAGGTAAGTTTTGGAAACGACCCCCTTTCAAAAAATGAAATGGAAACTCTTATTACCAATCATGTGAAAGAATTTTTTTTGACTAATACGTGATGATACAAAAAAATTGCCCGGAAACCGCCTACTAATTAATATATTTGGTGCTTGTAACTTTATCAAGACTGGGCCAAATTTCTTATCATTTTGATGATTTAAGAACCTTGCAGTACACACCAATACTATATGCTAGATGATCAACCTTTTCTGATCGATTCCACAACGTTAATTTCACAATGCAATCGCATGACCAGAACTGGCCTTTACCTTCAAGGCGTGTTTGATATAATATCTAACTTCATTGTTAGTGGCATAAACAGAAAGCAACACCCCACTCAGATGATTGTTTCCATTTGTAAGTCTTGGCTTCTCGTAATTTACAGCTGTACATTTATTTTTCTGCCAATAGATCTTCATACACAAAGTTTTATTTCCTGTGATTGCCTGGGGTTCAGTCATGGGTATAACATTTTCTGTATTACAAAAAAAAACAATGAGAACCCTGAGATATATCTGATATTGATTTTTTTTTAAAGTGGAGATGACATTATCTTTTGAAAATCCCTAATGAGTTGGAAAAACATTTGTTGACTAATCCGAAGGGAACAAAAATCGAGATATACATACAAGTGAAGAATTAGTTTGAAAACAAAGACTACACAGTACTTTGTAAGTGTGTACCCCATTTAAAGGGATCGTTTAACAATGTTAAATCTGAGATAAATGGTCCTACATGTTACCAGTGTCTGTGATATGGTGTAATATTGAAGCCCTAAAAAAAAACGCGCTTCAAAATGATCAAGAAGTGCCTCAAAAAAGTAAAAATCTTTGAGTGACCAGTTTTACCATACTCGTTTTCCCCAATAGACTGTAGTATTATGAAAACCGTTCAGCGAACGGTTTTCAAAATTTGGAATTCCAATCATTAATATCTTGATAATCAGACAGGCGATCGGCTTGTAAAAGTCATGGAGTTCCTGACTGACCTAAAGGTTTATACTTATCATTGCAGCATGAGCTAAATCAAGGATTATTTCTAAAGGATCTAAGGCAAAGTTACCGAATCCCTTTAATGGACAGCGGAGACTTCAGGCTAGTCTGCAGGAATATAATTTATTTTGAATTAAATACATACAATCTTGAGTTTGTGAGTTGAGACGTGTTGGCTCACTGGTAGATCAGTGGTCTCGTTACCGGGAGTTTGCGGGTTCGAAACCGAGTTGATGGTTTGTGCCCTTTGGTAAGCATGGTATTGGTAAGGCATTAATCCTCATGACCGATTCCCTTGGACAGGTATTAAAAGCCGTTGGTCCCCTGGTTGCTTACTAACAAGCATAAACATGCTTTCTTAGCAGTCAGGTATTAAAACAAACAAACAAATAGGATCTGAACTGTAAGGCTATGGATTTGCAACCTGCACATAGGCCCTGTATGTACAGTGCTCATGTCAAGGTCGGTGTCTATGCCTGCAGGCAAGCCAGTCTGGACCAGCTACAGGAGTAGTCTATGGTCTGGAGAGCAGTAACCATGATGTAGTCTCATAGTTCAAACCCTCCATTGCATGTTAAGACTAGATTTGTGTTTGTAAACTGCATTAGCCTCTGGCTGGGAGGTGGTTTCAGACTCCATTGTCATCATGTTACGCAGGTTCAAAGGCCACCTCTATGCCTGTTGTTGGTGTACAATGATATTGATTTCCTGCAGAGTCGGGGATGTTTGCAGAGTATTTTTAGCACGGACTTCTGCAGTACACAATGATTCTGTCGCAAATTTAATGATTTGTATGAAGAGTGTCTTTTATGGAGCCCATGTAGTTGAACATGTAGGGCCTACATGAAGATTCTTAGTATAGGAAATAGATTGTAATCATGTAAAGATAATGTACATACCATAAATCCAACAAAGACCTTGAAAGACAGATGGTGTTAAATTAAATTCTAGCATTATATTTATAAAAGAATCAGATCCAAAGTGAGTGAGCTGTCATGCTTTGCATGCAATCAGTAAGACCAACAGGCAGTTATCAAACTAATACCCCATTCACAGTGGCCTCAAACACCGCGACAGCAGCGGGACTGTCCCGCTGCTGTCGCGGTGTTGTCTTCAGTGTGAAGGCTCGGACCCGTTATAAACTATCGCGGGATAACACCGCCTAGCGATAACGCCGACACAAACTATCGCTAGGCACGCCTAGCTACAGCAGCGGGACAGTCCCGCTGCTGTCGCGGTGTTTACTCAGTGTGAAGGCTCTCCGCTATAACACCGCGACAAACACGTGTGATTTGTTTACTTACCTATCACTGACCTCTTTTCTCCAGCAATGGGGAACATAAAGTGAAATAGAAATAAAGTAACCAGTGGATTTAAATTGATTTTATTATTATGTAGATATTATAATTATCCAAATAAAAATATTTCACACTTCAAAAATTAAAATATTCTGACTGGAAGCAATAAAAATGCTAGTTTTTTAAAAAGTAATATGATCGAGGATACAAAAAGCAACTTGACATGTTTACGAAAACCCCGCGCTGAAGTATTTCCGGTCATATCGGGGTCACTCGCGGGTCATGAGCCATGCATACACGTGTTTGTTACGGAGGTAATAAAAATCACCCGCTACAGCATGAATGGGTACATGATATTTATCCCGCTGCTGCAGCGGGATAACTTTTCTACTGTGAATGCATTTGTAGCGGTGTTATGGCGGTGTCGCCGCTCCGCTACAACGCCGCTACAAATTTCAAAACCACTGTGAATGGGGTATTAGGGTTATAAAAAACCAATCAATACCTGTGGCTGTGAGCTCGTTTTGTGGGCAAGACTTTGCCAACATCCTTGAGTTGAGGTGGATAATGCACTTGTACATTTCATCTCTTTGGAGACAGAAGGGCATTAACTCTTGGCATTTTACACAGAGCGCCATTCTGGCTCCAAATAGATTCTTGGTCGGGAGTGACATTATTCTCTGTAATTTACAGTTTTCATTTTTTAATAGGTCAAGTTTATCCCTTAAATAAGTTTATCTACATGTTCATTTGTAGATACATTTTGAACTTACTTTGCAACTTTGCAGCCAAGGGTACTATGTTCATGTAGGCCTATAGTATTTGTCTTTATATTTTTTTGTTTAAAGCTCCATAAACAAAGTAAACAATTAAGGCTTACATAACACTAACAGCATGTTATTTGCAAGTTGGCACAATAATCTTATTTGATTGAATACATAGCCACAAGGACCAACACTCTGCATGTACATGCAGACCTACACTGTACCTGTAGGCAAACATGAACCTCTTCATTTGAGTCGAGACTGTGCATTTACGTTCTAATTTACCATGTCGTTATAGGGTCAAATACTCTTGTACAGTGGTGTTTTTTTTGCTATCTATAGACTATAGCTTGGAGGCCATTAGGGCGACAATGAAATGGACCTTGAGACACAGGTTCTCAATGACTTCCTGTCTTCAGCTGTTCTAGTTAGCTGCTCAAATGACCTTCCCGTCCATTGCTTGATGTTAAAGATAAACTTGAGTTCTGGTAAAAGAAAGAAAATGAATTCTCACAGAATCTAACGGAACTTACACTGAATGTTCAAGATTACAAATAAATGTCATGTGCCAAACAATTTTGGAAGAAAATGAATACTGGCTGAGTAATGAGCATAGAAAGATAAGGAAATCAGGGTAGTACTAGCCCCGACACCATGTGTGTTGTCCATATACATCTTTCTGTGTAAGTGATTGTTACTTTACCAAGACTCTGCCAAATTTATGATGATTTTGATGACTCCAGAACCTTGCATTACACACCATTACTTACATGCTATATGATCAACTTTTCTGATCTATTCCACACCTTTTCTTTCACAATGCAATCGCATTACCAGAACTCAAGATTATCTTTAATATTGGTCCATGTCCTACATGTAGTTGGTCTGCCCCTCTCTTTTTCCTCCATCAGTTTTTCCTTGCAAAATGGTATTTGCCAAGCTACTCTTGCAAGCTATTCTTCCATCTATGGAGTTCATACTGGAGATACATGTATACTGTACTTGCGCAGTATGTTTCTACAAAATTCTGTGCAATAACATTGTTTGAATAGTTAAATACCCCCAAGCACCTACATGTACCATTTGTACAATACCTGTAGGCGAACATAAACCTACACCCACAGATTCATTTCTAATTTGACACTTTACCACAATTCCTAAAGCTTTGAGCAGAGCCTAGATCTGCCAGTCTCTGGCTCAATCAAGTACAGTGCCTATTGTAGTCTCATTTTGGAGACATAATATGCACAACGACCTACAAGCGTTTGTGCCTGCAAACTCTAGGCACACATGCACCTCTTCATTTTGAGCCAAGCTAGACTCTGCATTTCCTATCTGATTTGCAGTGTCCTCATGAGGTCAAATTCTCTGTACAGTGTTGGAATAGCCGCCCATTGATGATAAAGAAACCCAGATTACATATCCAGGGTCCATTGTGTGTGGCAATACCTACACTGTAGTCTTAATTTCCAAACTCTTTGATGTAAATGCCGAATATATCCAGGGTAGCTTGTATTTTGAATACATATATTTGTTGTGTCCTACACCAACCCCCCCCCCTCCCCCCCCCCCCCCCCCCCCCACCCTACCCTCTGTCATTGTCCTCGGGTCAAGCTTACAATACATGTAGACTTTGTCTTCTTGATAATATTAGATAATTGATAGTACAGTGTACATACATGTAGTAGCCTCTATTGCATTTACACTGGTTGAGTCCTATTATAAAACACAGACTGGGGTCACACGGCTGCTTTTGATGTCACACTGTTACCAATGCCCAACTCGTCTTCTTGCTATTCACAGGCTAATAGGTTTGCTTTATTAAGTAATTGCGAGTGGCACGAATATACTCTCGTTAGTAAATGGATGTTCTTGACATCAAAGCCGGACCTCACTGGCAATGAATGTCAATACCAAGCTTAGTCTCGTCTCATATCATATACCAGCATAATTAATAGTTTATACATGTGATTTAGGGGAATACCGGTATTTGCCATCTGAAGATGCTTAAAAGGATTATTTGGATTGGAGAATCACCCTACAAGGCTACAATCCACAAAATTTGAGGAAGAATATAGAATGAAAATAGCCTTTTATGCATTGTAATTCAATGTAATTATTCTAGCCTACTGCTTTCATAACATTATAAAGCACAATATGTAAAGACCCTTTTGAGAGTCTTACAAAGAGTCTTGCTACATCATGTAGTTAAATGCTTCACCAAAACAGAGGGAAAAGGCAAAATACTACTTCCGTCTCTTCATCTCTCTCTGCATATATTTCTGTTAGCCATGTACATCTAATTTTCATCTCTTTCTTTCTTCTACAAGTAGAGTGTAGAAAGAAGAAAAAATAAAGAAGAAATATAACCCAATTTGAACCTAGGTTTTGCACACACACTCTCTCTGCATTTCTGTTTATGGCAATACAGGTATTTTTTTTAATCTCTTTCTTTCTTCTACAAGCAGAGCAGAAAGAAGAAGAAAAAAAATATATAACCCAACTTGACACTACAAAGTGCTGTAGGTTTTGCACTGAAACCTGTTCACACACAAACTACATGTACATGTAGGTAAACTCACATGCAATATACCGTAGGTCAACCCAATTTGGGTCTAAGAGAGTCTATAAATCATACCCAATCTGTGGCCACTTCAATTTGCTTGACATCAAAATGTGTGACAAACAACCCTCCTCAAGTGCTCTGGAGAAATACTCTAGTTGCTTCACCAATCTTGTGCATCATATATACAAAGGTAAACAACAGGAAAGGTCTCGACTGGTTCGAAGCGTACAAGCTAATTTTTTTCCTTTAAACAAAATTCCCATCCCCCATACATGTATAGTCGGAGTGTGTAGCTCAAACAGAAAATGTTATATAATTTCAATCAACATCAATATCATAAGATACAAATCATTGATAAGTTTAATTTTAAAGTGCAATCAATTATTGAATGTACAATCAAACCTGCTTTAGTGACCACCTGTCTACTAAGACCACCTGCCTAAAAACAAGCACGTTTTGTTTCCCTTGAAAATGGTTTTTCATTGAAACGTACTAAAGGAACCTCTCTACAAAAACCACCTGTCTACAAAGACCACTTTTAGTGTATCCCTTAGGCAGTCGTTGTAGATAGGTTTTACTGTACATGTATCACACAGGTATCAACAATAACATTTTCTACTTTGATGCTCTCTCAATTCTCAAACATGCGAGGCCAAGTCGTGACTCTATTGATCTATATTTGTGACATCAAGGCTGCATGTTGATTGTATGTATGTAAAATGCAAATAACTGTCATTGCATCTGTACATAAGACTCGGAGGTAGACAATGGTTGAAAATGTATCAGGGTCAGTCACACAAGACTACTATAGAAGAAGTGGCTAAATTCCTAGATCTTGAAGGACAAACACAAAAAGGGAAGTAAATAATATCCTTGTAGATTACTGTGTACGTGAATCAACACCTTATATCACTGTGTAAATTTAAGATAGAGAGAGGGCACAGTATACCAACTGACAATGCAAATTATACAATATAACTTGTGTCAAATGTTTTGGGCTTTTCAAAATTACAAAGTTACAGCTCTAACTGTGTGTTTATATTTATAAGCCATCTTGTTTAACAAGGATATTTTCAGATCTATTATTAGGGCCACATACATGTACATTGTACATTTTGTGAGTTGCTTTTGTTTTCAACCATAATTCACTCAGGCTTCTTACATTACATATTCCCACAAATTGCCAGCTCATTTTCATATGCTGTTAGATTTATAACCCAACAACCATTCATAAAATTTGTGACAATAAAACCGGCCTTCTAGAAATATCTTCTACTGTATATGTTGCTTCTACAGATACTACTGTAATGCGTTTCAAATCCATGCTACAAGCTAGTATAACCTGTGAGCACATTAGGATAGAGAAATCAATGACAAAACAATAATATAATGTCCAATGGCCTTCCACTTTTAATCCTATTCCCCATCGTCATTGTCACAGAGTAGAAGTTAGTGACGTCCCTAAACTAAAGGAAGGTCAAATTGTATGTCACATTGTCCTACTGAGTATCTAGCCCATTCAAAGGCTTTTTAGATCAGGGATAGAGAGATTACACTTATTATATGAAGGCCTACTTTTAAATAGTGTCTTTTTTAGGCCTTTATGAATTCAATACAATTAATGCATTTTTTAGTACAAATTAACATTTACTGAACAAAATATACACGACTCTGCTATTAAAGCCAAGAATGATTTTTTCCATGTATTTTTACAGCTACATCTAGGTAAAACACTGTATGCAAACTTAGTGCAAATTCCTGTTTTTTGGCAAGAATTTTCTATGGTTTCCTGAAGTACTGAACTTGGTCATTTATAAACTGACCTTTGCTGATTTATTGCAGGAATCTTTTAGAGTTGCCCTAAAAGTTGCTTATGTTGGGCCCCTGCCCCCAAATAACCTCTCACTGGCTTTATGCCAAAATCACAACTAGCAAAGACATTCCACAACAATGTCATAAATTATGTGTGGGACCTATATACTCTGAGAATCATCAACAAAATATTATTTAATGTGTGTCAATAGGCCCATTTACAATGCAGAAAAACCCATTAAAAAAACACCAGTTTTTAAATTACCATATACACTATTGGAAACCCATAAAAACCCATCAGTGCTTGCTAAATCTTTTTTTTTTTTTTTTTGCGGGTTGTGTACGAGCACAGCTTTATGCTGTTCTGCACACAATAGTGAAGAAGTGAGGAGAGTCATGACAACCATCACGTGAGCAAAAACTAGACTTATTCTCCAGTATGTTGAGGGTGAGCATTTACACGGCAAAAATGCTGAAATTATATTTTCAAGGAGTAGGTTTGAGTTTTGTGTGATTGCATCCCCTCCCTCTATCTCAATCCCTGTATCACAATCCCTCTATCTTTCTTGTACTGTCCCTCTACATGTATCTCTCTTTCACAGTCCGTCTATCTACATGTATCTTTCAGTCCATCTATGTCTCTATCTCTCTTTTATCAACCCTCTATCTCTCTTTCATCAACCCTCTATCACTCTTTTATCAACCCTCTATCTCTCTTTCATAGTCCCTCGTTCACAGTCCGTCTATCTCTCGACTATCTCTCTTTTATCAAATCTCTATCTCTCTTTCTCAATCCCCCTATCTCCCTCTATCTCTCTATCTCAGTCCCTCTATCTCAATCCCTCTATCTGTTTTTTATTGTCTCTCTATCTCTCTTTTTCAGTCCACCCATTTCTTTAGCTCGGTCGCTCTCATGACTTTTCTTACATACTGGTCGCGTCACTTTGCATTGACCTAAAAAGAGGCCTATAATGGGCAACAGGCCTACAGGTACGTGTCAATGCACAAACCTACAGATTGAGTGGTGAAAACTCTGTGCAGTTGATTGAATTTGTGAATAGATGAATGGCTCGGGAAACAGTGGCTTGGGTCCAATGCAATTTGTTTTCTTCTCCCGTCTACATCAAATCGTCTTAACTGATTCTGTTAATATGTGATTCCCCCTCCACACAAAAAAGGATATTGACAATTACAGATGATGTTAACAAATAAATTTTGAATCTTGAATCCTTAAAGAGAAAGAGAAAACTAACTCTGTCTTGAATGAGGCTACATGTACATTGATGTAAAAAAAAAGGAAGGGGGATGGGAAATAGATATTAGGGGAGGGGGCAACTAGCTAGGACAGAAAGAAAGAACGGAAGCGAGAGGACAGCCCAACAGCTTTCCATATGACTGAACCTGTCCCATGGCTGATCAGAAACCAGAGGAAACACTGTCAATCACAGCGAGAGGACAACATCTGACAGTCATCTGTTACAGATGATCAATTAATATCAGCCTGGATTTCAAAGACCTACATGTACATGTCTCATTGACTGACAAAACCTGTATCATATTACTGCCAAATCATTCTGCTACAGTGCTTTTCTTATTATTTTTTTCTTTCTTTTTCTCCTTCCTCCTCCTCCTTCCTCTTCCTCCTTCTTCTCTAATTACTTTGTCTTTACCTTCTCCTACTCCTTTGTCTTCTTCTTCGTTTACTTTTTCCTCTTCTTTGTCTTCTTCTTCCTCTACTGCTTCATTTTCTTCTTCCTCTTCTTCCCCTTCTCTGTCTTCTTCTTATTCTTATTCTTCTTTGTCTTCATCTTCATCTCCTTAATAATCCTCTTCTTCTTTCTAACTGCTATTGGTATACTGTGTAGGCATGATAATCCTACTACACTATATACTGTTATACACTTATAACACTTATCATACTGCTTTTAATATTTTTTTGTCTGATGAAGCTTTGTTATCGACTGTTCAACCATTCTGCTTCCAACATGCTGATGTCAGACCTGTATTTCTTTGGCTACTGGGTATCAATTCTTGAGGATACACATGCATCTGTTTCCATGACAACTGCTTCCAGAATATTATATCTAAGACTACGCAACAGCATGATGAATGTGAATGTTAGCACACTGAATATAGGTATCTCTGATTTTGTCTTTGAATTTTCACCAGATTTTAAAACATTGAAATATTGAATGTATATTGTAAAACTGGTACACCATTTTGAATTATCACCAAATAAATATTGCAAGCTTTATATTGCACATACATGTATGTAAACATGTACACCTGCACAGCTACTTGTAGACATGTGCATTTTTTTTACCATCTTAAACCCTAGGAAAATATGCACAAGAGAGAAAACTTGAATTCACAGCACGCACAGCTGTATATCTAGATGGGCAGTTTTTCAATGCGTGGGTGTAAACAAATTAGAGCAAGTGCGATGGGAGAAATGTACCCAAACTGAAGAAAAAGCCCAGGTTTGACAATCTTCCACGGCATATATTATGTAAACACACTGCCTTACAAATAGTATAACAATATGGCGCAGGTCAAATGTACCAAATATTAACAAATATATTCACATGTATCTATCCATGGCAATTCAAAGTTCACGCTTTATTGGTTTCTTTCTTTACAAAAGCTGGCCAATGGAATAGCTGAATTATTTCAAATATTTGTGAAGCCGGTAACCAATGGTGGGAGGTGGGCGTGTACCATAAAAGGACTCGCAACCTCACATCCTTTACAATGATTGCATTCAAGCTTAAAACGTAAATTGGACTTTGGTCTCATTTGAAGAAACACTTTAATTTCAAATTTCAAATTTTTCTTTTTTTACAAACCTGTGCCCTGCAGTGCTTAACTCCCCTTTTCTGCAGAGTTCGAGTCCCTTTTTTTTTGGGGGGGGGGGGAGCATCTACAAAGGGCAAATTTTAACATTTTGGAGGTTCAGGGAGAATTTTTTTACTCATCATAATGACTGCATAGATTCCATCTTTCTTGGGAGGGGAGAGGGGGTGCAAAGTAGAAAATACCCCAAAAATAGAAACAGCATCACTGTCACTGATTCATTCATTTCCAAAACTTTTGTTCAATTGGAGGTCAGTGACCTCTATCAAATAATATGTTTTAAAGAAAAGGGTGATGGCACATTCTAATTTGTGTCTAAATGTTACAAATGCATTGATACTCACTCTCCGTCCCCCCCCCCCCCCCAACGAAAATGAAACAATCATATGAATTCATGAATATCAAGATTAAGGATATACATGTATATTTACCTGTACATAACAGTAAAAATCTCCAAAGTGCTCGCTCCTGACCCGTTTTTCCTGTATAAAAGAATAAAAGAGATACGATAATGAATATTTTCATGCATATAGTCTCTGGATTTTAAAAGATCACACAAACACACACCACACAAACAGTTTATCATTTGATGCATGTGCTGTCATTGTTAAATGCAACAAATTATCAAAACGGTTGAATGCATGTTTGCACGTACAATGGTCATACATGTATGGCTCATTAAACTTCACTTGAATGTACATGTACATGTACACAGACATTAGTGTGCAAGAAAACAGTCTGCACTACATGTATAGTATCATACAATTTTAAATGGCAAAGTGCATTATAATGAATATTTTCACACTACAATTTTCACGGTACAATTTTCTTGCATGGTCGTTCTCAATCATCAAGGATTTCATGGTTCTGGTTATATGATACACATCAATGTACAGTTAATGTGTATGACACACAACAACACATCGGACGGATGACCGGATACTTTGCTACAATTAAACTGTGTTGAGACATTGCTTCTCAACCCATTAGCATTACAGTGGTGTCACATACATGTACAGGCACATTTACAAAAACCTGTATACTTTATGTCCCTTACAAGTGCGATTACTTTTTCACGACAATATCCGAACAGATTTTTTTTTTTTACAGCACAATTTTCATACGCTTCTCAATCACCAGGGGCTTTCATAGGTTGCGTTTATCTAGCAAATTTTTGGCTAGAATCAGGTTTCTCAAACGTCTTTCAGGCAAATTTAGAAGTTGATAAACGCAAAGCCTTTTTTAAAGGGCTTTAGATATGGGCATATCTAAAGACGCAAAAAGGTGTGTTTTGTATGTGACATACAGCCAGAATCACGTTTCTGAGAGATCGATAAACGCAAAGCTGTTTTGAACCTCACATACAAATAGGACCACCCAGGTGTTGTGTACAAGCATGTGTGTGAAGTTGACCTCCGAGAAACTGTCTGCTTCCCTGGTCAAAACAGCTGGGCAGACACAAGGCCTTTATTTTGAATCGTGAAGGGTCGATAAACGCGACATCCCGCAAATCACGATCGTATAGTGGGGTATGATAGTGGGGTTCAATAGTGGGGTACGATATGTACATATCTAGTGGCAAGCCTAGATAAACGCGCCCATAGATGGATATGTGTACACATGGGGGAGCAGATCTATGACCACATACATTATACATGCTAATGACTGTGTTGAGACATTTCTTCTTATAAACTCCTCCCAGTATCTATCAGATAAGATGAATCTAAGTGGATGATTACTCTTACAGTATCAGTGCAGATTTTTGGATGCATGCAAGTCCTCAATTATCATCTGCTTTTCACAGAAAAAGGGTTATATTCTGACACACATACACCTACACCTTTACGTGTACAATGCCTGTTATCCACAAGGGAATGGGTGATCAGATACATTGTTCATAAACATGCTAATGGCTGTGTTCAGACATCACTGCTTAAGGCCATTAAAAAAATTATACATGTTTAGCACTGCTAAACACTGCTAAAATGGATCTACATGTATTTCTGATTTTTTTTAAATAAATTTTTTAAAAAGACGGCGGCCATTTTGAAAAATAGCCCGACTGTCAGGGAAAATGTACCGAGCGGCCATTTTGAAAAAGAAAAAAAAGGGGGCCTCCTCCCTATTTTTCGAAAAAACATGACGCTAAACATGTTTTTTTTATTTATTTGGCCTAACCCATTCCATGGCTGTTAGATACTGTGCACACCGATGTTGCTTGTATGATCAGTTTTTCACTCCAATATCTATACAGATCGCAGTTCTCATTAACTACTCAATCATCAGGGGCTTTCAAAAAAAGTTGATATACACATTCACAGAAAAATGTAGAACATGGGGGAGCAGATGACCAGATTACATCATAATGACTGTGTTGACACACTGCTTCTCAACCCATCAAATGTTTATCACATAGCTTGCATAAATGGCTTTTATAGATTACTATCAGGCAGATTTTTACATGGCAGTTTCTATCATCGAGGGCTACGACAAAAGTAGGATATCTGACACACATGAACATCTAGTATGTACGGTAAAACTTGATAATGTGTATGATGTACACAAGAGAGCGAATGACCGGATAAGACGTTAGATTCTCTTGACTGTGTTGACACATTGCTTCTAAATCCCTTCCAGCATTTTTCAGATAGCTCGGATGTAAAATATGCTAGTACAGTGTAAATACCATATTTACTAGCGTTAAGGCCACAGCACCGTATAGGCCACACCCCTGATTTTGACATTTTGTAGACAAAAAATATATTTGTTAATTATTTTTTTTTAAATTAAAAAAAATTGCCGACACTATGGGCAGCAAGCCAGATGGCGTCTTATTTCAGCTTTCTCGCCAGCCGCAGTTACACAGTCGATTGTGTATTGCGCCATAGCTCGGCGCGCACGGGCTGCGAGGATTGAGGTTGCTTTAGCGATGGCACAAACTTAGATCTAGATCTACAGGTATTTTTTGGTTAATAATTAAGTTATGAAGTTTATAAGAAATTGACAACTTCATGTCAACAATATTCAGAAATGTCCTGTACCATTGGTATAGTCATTGTACTTAGCTAAGTCCCACATACATGTATGTACAAATACGTGCTGTTTTGACTTCTAATTTTGAGTTGTTTGCGCATAGGCTGCCCCCAGACTTTTTTATATTTTCTGTTCCGAAAATACTGCGGCCTTTACGCCGGCAAATACGATACATGTATAAGTACAATTTTTTTAATTTGAGTTTCAGCCAGCAGGGTCTTTCACATTGAAAAGTATTATGACAAGTAAACTTATATACAAGGGAGCTGATCACCAGTAATAGTATGATGACATTGCATCTCATCCCCTCCCAGCGTTTGTCAGATAAAACTCCCACCAATACCTGCCATGTGGGCAAGCAAGCAGGCAGGCACTAAAAAATAGCTATTCCAGTCTGGCATGCCAAGCGCTCTGAGACTCCATGGCTACATGTACTGTATATCATATGGCGGATGGTAAAGAAGTCACTTAAACTTGCTAAGTGGATTGCATAGAGAAGTGTCATGTCCCATCTCATCTAATAGGTGAGTCTACATGTATAATACAGCTAAGCCTCACTGAGCAAATACAAACAGCATTAAATGCAAGTGAATGGGAAGAGTGTAAACCATGGAATAAACAAAGTGTAATGTTCATGGATATCAAAATCTCTTGGAGAAATGCATGTACAATGTACAGTTCTAATTCCATTTAAAAGGAGGGCTAATAGACATGCACTTGTAGTGAGGTTTTTCTATTTAACAATTCATACTCTCATTAATTGTGTCCATTAGTTCAATTTACATGTAACGGTATACTAAACATAAAATGCCTAGATCTATAACAAGATCACTAGATATCTTATTTGTGAATGTAACACAATCACAAACATCATCATTTGTGCTACAGGTCGTTTTCAAAATGCCTTTAACATTATCAAATTCTAATGACCAGAAAGGGACAAGAAACAAATTAAAACCAAAATACATTATTTGCATTTAGAAGTTATTCAAATAGTTCACTAACATTTGAATGAAAATTCAGCTTCGCTATCTACTGCTGATGATGAAATGCTGATGTCCCAGTGCCAGGGAAAAAATTAATATTTATTTTTCGGGGACTACTCTTCAAGCTTGCCTGCATGAATATAACATTCTAAAATTTGTTTTTCATTGAACTCTATGCAAATTTATGGGGGCTCTTTTCTAATTTTCAGGGGCTCTTTTGGGCATTTCAGGGGCATTTCAGGGGGCTATTTCGCCCCGAGCCCCTGTGTATATTTTTCACTGCCCAGTGCTTCTACTGTGATGATCAAGTCTATGAACCAGCACAGAACTTTAACTGCATATTCATTCCTTATCAAAATACTTGATGTACGATTTGATTATGATTTTACATTAATTTTGCAGAATATCAAGAATATTTACACTGATCAACATCATTTTATCAAGAAATTTTAAATTTTCTAAATATTTTAGTCTTTTTAAAATCAATGCCAGTCTCCATTAAAACATTCTAATTTCATAAAGGGATCTTTATTTAGAGGTAATGAAGGGAAATATTTCAATTACACTCCCTTGCAGGGATTTTAATACATCATCATCTACAGTAGATAGTTGTATCAGATTCACACAACATGCAAAGTTCTGAGCTGAATGTTTGTAGACTACAGGGCCCGTTTTCAATTCCATCCTTAAGTATAAAATATGAGTATTTTACTTAGTCTTCGGCTTAGATAAAATAGTTTACTTTTGGTATTCATTTCAAACTTTTGGCTAAGTATTTTACCCTAAATCTAAGACAGCTCTTTACCAGACTTAAGCCAATTATTTGAAGGCCATAATTGGCAGGCATATGATTTTTTTGGCAGTATCATTACCTGCGCACAATTATATTGGAACGGATTTATTGCGCATTACTTTTGATCGACCGTGTGATGTCACAATGCTTATCAGTACCGGTAAGTATTTTACTTAGAATTTGTCTTACTACATTGTACATGTTCATGTATGTAAAAGTCTAAAATGTGATTTGAATACAAGATAAGTAAAGTTCTTAGCTTATCAATTTACTTTCTTACTTATTCTAAGCATCAAATTGAATACCGGGCCCAGTGTATGTACAACTTGACAACTTCCAATGAGCAGTGAAACATTCTACCTGTACATTGTACATGACTGTGTCAACCATCACTAATACTGCCTTTTGGGCACTGAATTTCCATTAAAAAATAAACGATTCCAACACAGCCGCCCATTAGAAGAATAAGCCACTTGAACAAAAAGCCATTAGATTCAACAAATACATAAATTGCTAATTTACACTAAATCCTACATGAAGTTTGCATATTTTATAAAAACCAAAGCTTTCACATGCATGTACACGTATGCAGATCATATCCAGACCATGAACAAATTCGAAAAATCGGTTGAATCAGCATAAATCCTCATCTCCCTTGATCAACCTACTGCATAATTTATGCAGACAGTGTAGAACCTGTGGAGGAGAGCCGTTTATGCATGCTGATCTGCCACTACCTTTGGCATTCGCACATTTCCCATCGAGTATTTCTCATTCGCTAAATCCCTTCTTCCTCATCATACACGGCAGTATCCTGGTAAAATATTACCACGGTCACCTACATGTATTCAACGACGATTAATTCATGGTGATGTGTTGATTACTCTTCACCCGTTCTGTTTCCGTTCATTTGTACCATCATTAAACAATTTTAAGGACACAAGGCCGATTAGGCCTGTTTTTTTACTTGAATGAAAACTATGTATGGTGGCATAGCCAGCTTATTAATGGCCTTGTACTTCCTAGCTAATAAACAGAAGTACCTGGATCTGTATTTTGAAAACTATTTTGTGTTTGTGTTGAATAACAGTACACCCCTGATATCTAAAATTCTAATTCCATTTGCTAAAAGCTTTATGTAAAAGATGGAATTATATACATGTAACACATTTTTGCCCTATCAACAGACTTGTATAATTCTGTCAATGCCCCGGGAAGTGATCCTTCTCTTCAAATTTCATCCTATTAAAGAGAACAAGATTCGGTAAGCGTGGTATACCTGTCCCTTGTGCATCCTACATCTACAAATGTAACTGCCCTCTTTTCTTTTCAGACTCAGGGTATGAATGTTGAGACTAACATATTGAACAAATATTTCTTGAGCGATTGGGTATTTGGACTAGGCTCACAAGCCTCACATACTAGAACCAGTAGATGGATTATGTCCTATACATAGCTCTCTCTCGTATGAGTGTTCAAATTTGCGGAAAGCAATAACACATGGCGGAACGTGACAGAGAGCTTCCCAAATGATCCCCAGTGGCCAACATTGAGAACTTCAAGACTCTTCTCTGCTTCATGTTCTCCTTCAAGATCTTCAACATGAGACACAAATCTCAAGTTTCTTACTACCCCTACCCTCCTTCCTTCCCCTTCCTTTCTTATCATTTCCAAACTGCTGCTTCCCCCCACTCTGGTTTCAATTCCTTTCTTTCCCTTCATCTAAAAAAGATCAGCTCTTTTTCTCCCTTTTTCGCACACTCCCTCTGTTTACACAGTACAGTGCATCCCAGAAAAAAAAGGATCTAAGCTTTACAAATATGTGTCTTTTATTAACTATAATTGCGATTAAGTTATGATAAAACATCGATAATTCTTGGTTTCTTATTTCCTGGGACGCATTGTATAATATTTCAAATATATCTCTTGTGCAAATGTGGTCACTTTTCATTTTTTATTACGCTAAAACATATTCGGCTGAAGATATCCTCCATTATGGGCGTGAAGGGTGACCACAAAAGGTGTTATCTATCACTTGACTATTCAAATAATTACCTTTCCTTTCAAAATAAAGTCAAAGCTTAGAATTAATTGCCCTTTCTCCACATCTTATTTTCCTTTGATTTTTAACAATAACACATACAGTACATGTAAAGTGGATGCTAGTGATTCTATATTTAGTTATTCACTGTGCATCTGTTTTACACATACCGCCTGAAGTGTCCGTACACAGAGAAATAAGATGCGTTCCTTTTATATTCATATTCCATATTTGATGGGAAAGGAAACAAATATTGCCATGCTCACTTGAAATTAGATGATGGATCATATTGATCACGGTAGCAGCTGGTATCGTTCTCAAAGGCCATACATCTTAGATGAAAGTCACACTAGCATTATAGTGTACATGTAACACCATATCGGCTCAAAACAGCAAACATTTACCAGAAAGCAAATAAATGATGAAAATTTTCATGAATTATTTTTTGCAGCTCCAAAAGTGAAATTTGGCCTTGAGCAAAATTCTGCAATATTGTATGGGTACCGTATGAGAATGAGAAAACACCCAGTGTCTCATCCCAGTGCATGAATATAGTGGCGTACAGACTATTGTAGTAGTACAGTAGTTGATTAATGTAGTAGTATTTTTTTTAAAATCCATTTCTTGCATCTTAAGATCATATCTTCAGGGCTCTTTAATCTATTTAATTATTTTTCACTTATCTGGGCGTGGTCATAATTCACCTTCCAGCAGTGGATGAACACACCGTGTGCAATGAACGAATAACCATCACGGTCGTCTGTTCAGTCAGAAGGGCGTTAGCTAGTATACCTTTACAGGGAGTTAATGCAATTCTGGCACTTTGCAGACAGGCAACTTTATGTTAATCACTGGGATGTTTCCTGGGCATTTATTCATGGTACTAAAAAATGAGCACCTACTGTACATGTACACCGTATGAGTAAACAGAAAGAAATCAAGAAGTAGCAGGCTGGATCTCAGATCAACTCTGGAAATGTCAAATGTAAATGCCGTTCACTGCTCTCCCACTCTCCTCTGCCACAGATTACGGCTTTCACCCGTCACATATTCTAGAGCAGTCACCATTCAATTTCAGACGGCTGTTTTTATGTAATGCATGCATCTTGACCCCAATATGATAGAACCAACCAGGACAATTTGTAACTGTCAAAGCAATAACTATCAAAGTAAAATAGATTGGACAACAATGTAAATGTATAATGGTCTCTATTCAAATGAAATAGATAACTGGTAATCTTTGTGTTTTTACAAAATTAATGGAGTCAGAACACTTTCTGCATTCTGAGTAGAAACATTATTTTTCTGCACACAATGTCCACTCAATGCTCCATAGTATACAAGTAAAGAGCATGCAATGACTTAAAAGGAAATCCAAACCTTGTTAATAAATTCATTTGTATGAAAGCAGAAAAATAACAAATTGGGAAAGTTTGAAATAAATCAGACCAATGATGAGAAACTAGAATCAAGTCTACTGTATGTGAATCTCAAAATGGCAGTTTGGTCAATGGATTGCGACGCAGTTGCAGACAACTCTCCCATTTGTCACATAAAAAAATATTTATTAATTTCTGTTTTTCTCTTTAAAAAAGTTCCTTCTGCCCTGGGGCACTTCTCAAATTATAAAGGATACCTGTAGCATATCAATACGGGTCCTCTAATGAGAAAAACCCACCCGAGTCATACTTTTTTGGTTAATGTTAATTTTGGTCATTGTGTGGAAGTTGTCCGCCACTACCGTACATTACATAGATATTACTGATCCAGCCAATTTGAAAAGACCATTACAACTGTATAGTGATTACGGTACAACTTTAAAAAATCATGACTTCATCATTTTTTTGCCTTGTTTGATATCAAGGTTGAATTTCCCTTTGAAGCAGTTTTCTTGCTCAAAGCCTAAAATGTAAAAATGTGTATTTAAAGGGGAAGTCCACCTTGATAATAAGTTAGTTTTAAGAAAAGCAGAAAAATGAGAGAAACACATTAGTGAAAGTTTTGAGCAAATTAAAAATTTGCACAAATTATCGTCCAATTGTTTTCTTAGGTGTGCCATTTTATATTGGACTGTCTTTTATGAGATGAATGAATATTTCCATTTGTTCAATGTGTTTGTTTGTTCATGTTTTGATAATTGAATGAGCTAACATGTACAATGCAGCATGCTGCATGCATTTCTGTTCACCTGTATTCACCTGTCTTTTCGGGCTCCTTAGTAAGACTGTCTAAAGTAAGACTACATGTACAGGTATGTCTTAAAATAATGTTTAAATAAGTCAGATAATATTAATAGCGGGGGTCAAATAAAGAGCATGTTATAATGTTATAAGGACACTTCAAGTTCATAAGAGTCGCCTTTTTTCTTCTACTATGTGGATTTCTTCCCTTTGCTAGTGAATGCTCAGAATAATATGGCACATGTTTGCAGTTTACCTACACATTGTGGGTCTGGACAGGTTGGTTACCAAGGCAGATAATTTCAAGGGGTAATTTGACAACAAGTGGGCACGCAATATTCCTGAGTGAATGTCTCAAAACATGGTTATTTTATGGATTGAGAAATATTCATGACAGTTAATGCTATTTTAGTATTTGATACTCAGGCTTTTTCAGAAATCCAATGGCAATAGCATGCATGGCCGTGGCAGCTTCAGTTTTGCCAGGTTCTTAAAATTAGAATGAGAAGTGATCTACATGTACATACGTGGAAATCAAAAGTTAGACGGTCGACGATGTTTGTAGATTATTAGAAACTTCCATCATCATTATTGATAATCAATTCTCAAGTGTTTGGTAAGATTTATTTGTTTTGGTGCAGCAACAATTTTTTTTTTTTTGGGTGGAAAATTGCACTTCTCAAAATAGATTCATAGATCTTAAATCTCAATCATTTTTTTCTAGACCCCTGTAGAGTGTAGACCATTTCATTTTTTTTCCCATGACTTTTCATATCGATCCCAATCATCTAGATATCTAGTCTTTTGAATGTTAGACAATCGTTTCAACAAGTCTCAGAGACAAGACAAAGTGAAATTGCAAAAGTGTTCAAGTCAACAACATTCCAACCACACCAGAAAAAGTACATTAACTCAGACAAATCATTACAATTCAAAACGTTTATCAATATCCAAGATTTTACTCATTACATCCTGTTAAACCAACACCAAATTATGTGTTGAAAACAAAATTTCCCATGCTTCACTGCACTGCACTAGCTGCACTGGGCATCCAATTCCAAGGCACGCGATTCGGCGCACGTAAACGCTTCTACTCGCCCACAATGCACACAGCACACTGACACACACATATACATGCATTCTCCAATCTCTGAGTGTTGACCTCACCGAGGTAAAGATAATCGAACATCTTCCAATTTATCAGATAAATTTGAGAGCAATTTCTTAATGAATAGTGCCTTACCACAGGTTCTGGGATGGAGGCCATCGAAGCTGTGTCTGTATTAGAATCTGCCATGGCTGGAATAATCAAAATTCTTATTTGGGAAAGCTCCAGAATTTGAGGGACAATAACGTTCTTCCGGTTAGATCTGCATACAAAATGCAAGTGGTCTTTTTATGATATATAGCTCTCAGCTCAAATTTCGTTAAAAAAATTAAAGCGCACGGCGCGCGCGCACAGCCCGTATCGTGATCGTGTGAATTTGTTGTTTACAAAGTTCTTTGTAAGTTTATTGAAAACTGAGTATTGTTTGATTGTTCATTACATTACAGCTAAGATAATTTTCCTTCTCAGTTCTGGCATTGTTAAACTTTAAAAATACTAATTTTGATGAGCCTAATTAGTGCGAAACTGCAAAGGAATAAAAATGATATAGGGCGTCGGCCAGGCGCGGATCCAGGATTTCTTAGGGCTGGGGGCCTAAATTTGAAATCAATTTGAAATTTAGTGTGCTGAAATATGGAAATCATGCCGGCCAATATTTTGATCAGTGGGGGTTGGGGGGGGGGGGGGGCAGTGCACTTACTTTTTTTTTGGTCCTCGAAAATTTGAGGGGCCCATCTCCAAAAAAAAGGTAAATTAACGTTAAAAAGTGTAAAAATACACATTTTTTTTCCCTGGAGAGCCCCCCCCCCCCCCCCCCCCCTGGGTCAGCCACTGGCGTCGGCTTGGTGTTCGGAGGCAGAATACAGAACTATCCTTTCTGCGATTCTGCCTATATTTCTATTTGGGGTTAATGACAAAATATGAATATTCGTCCTGTAAAACATTGTCCAACATTAGTCCTAAAATGTTCTTGCTTTTGGCTGATCGATATTTCGTTCGTTCATTTGGGGGGGGGGGGTATGGTAAACTTTTTTTGGTCACCCTTTAGCACCAAAAAAAGAGGGTTTTTTATTTTATTTTTGTATTATTAATTTGAGGGAGGGTTCGACCCCCCCCCCCCCCTCCCCCCCCCCCCTCCCCCCCCCCCCCCCCCTGCGTACGCGTCTGGGTGCAACATCTACACCCAGTCTACCCTATATACTCAGGCTTTGATAAAAATAAAAAAATAATTGATGATTAGTTTCCTATTCACCTAGCCGGGGTTGAGCTGCTCTATCGGATGAAATGCAGATTTACCACCCGTACCATCAACGATTTGGAACTGCTCAAACGAGATCCGGATTCAACCAGATCGGTAGGGCGAGTGAGATCGAGGTATATGGGAGGAAATGCATGAGCCCCGAGCCTCCGTTCAGATTCAGACATTATTCAGGAATTGACTTTCATTTTTACAAATTGTTAACCGAGACTCTGCAATCGGGGGCGGGTGCATGGGGTGGGTCTGCATTGTGTCTCCTCTCTTTTCCCCACTTTTATCGAGACTAGTCTTGAATCATTGAAATTATGCATTATAGGCTTTATTTAGAGGGATTGGGTATTTTTGTCTCAGATTCTAAACAAAATCCTGGATTTTAGCTCATGTTGTAATCATGATTATAAAACTTTATAGGTCAATCAGGGATTGGAATTCAAAATTTCAAAAACACTACATACAGTCTATTGGAGAATATAAGAATGGTAAAATCGGTCACTCAACTTTTTTGAGGCATTTTATGATCATGTTGAAGAGCTTTTTTTTGTAGGGCTTCAATATTCTTATACACTGTTAAAACAAGTATTACAATTTTTAATCAAGTTGGTTAAAATTTTAAGCAACCACGGATTACCAGGTGAATCACACAATCGTTGGTTAAACTTTAACCAACGGCCTGTTGATTAAAATTTAACCTGTGGTTGATTACAAATTTTAATCCGAATTATTGGTTAAAAAAATTTGCTCAATGTTGGTTAAAATGGTGTTGATTAAACTTTAACCATTTGTTGATTAAAACTTTAATCTTTTGTTGGTTATTTATGCTTTGTTCGGGGCTGATTCACATGATGTTGGTTAAACTTACATGGGTCGTTGGTTAAAATTGTAACCATTGTAGGTTAATTCTTTTTTGATTCACACGATGTTGGTTAAACTTTAGTGGGTTGTTGGTTACAGTTATAACCACTGTTGGTTAAACTGACGGGGGTTTGGAGGTCTTATCCTCGTGTTTGCAGGTAAGAAATTGTTTAATATGATTATCATCAATGCTAAGATTGTAAGGAAGAAGTGAAATAAGGTTCTTGCTCAAATTAAAAACGCTTTGTGTCCCGGCCCGTAGGTTGTAGCTCAGCCAGTAAGTGTAACGGATGACCTACCCAAATTGCATGCATAAAGACGTTTCACTTTATGATGACATCTTATTTTATATTTAATTGTTTTAAACAATTAGATACAATTATATTTAAAAAATAAGATTATTATTCATGCATGCGATTCGGGTAGGTGATCCGTAATAGGCCTACACTTCTGCTTCTTTGGGTCTGCCTCCTTCACGGTTGAAGATTCTTGCAGACTGATGAGTGTGTGTGTGTGCTGCGCTTACGAGATCCAGGTACTAGGTGCACGGTGCAAGTAAAATGTTACTTATTGGTTGAGCTACGTACAGCCTAGGGGACACAAATCGCTTTTGATTTGAGCAAGAACCTTATTTCACTTCTTCCTTACAATCTTAGAATTGATGATGATTATATTACAATAATTTCTTACCTGAAAACACGGAGATAAGACCGTCCAAACCCCCATTTCTCAGGTCCTCGCGACAACCTCCATTGTTAATTTTGTCGCACGCGTAAACTGCATGTACTTTGCATGTACTTTATTTGTATGTCGAGCGATCGCTAGCTACGCGCTTCGATATCGTTCCGTTGGGTCACGTGACCAGTACTTTAATCAACATTGATTAAACTTTAACCGGAAGGGCTATCATTACTGTCGGAATTGTATTTTTAATCCATGCTGGGTTACAATTTTTGCCAACGACTTAGACTTAACCAACATAGGTTAAAAGGAATAATTTTGATCAACACTGTTTTTAACCAACGCAAGATTAAAAGTAAATTTTAATCAACACTACATTTTTAACCATGGTTGAGCGTTTTTTAATCAACAATTTTTTAACCCGCAGTTTTTTAATACTTGTTTTAACAGTATAGTATTAATGACTGCTTTGAGAGAAATAGTTGTTTTATTACGCTCAAGGGAAGGTTAGAATTGTGCTATTCCCCGAGGCTTGCCGAGGGGAATAGCCCAATTGTAACCTTCCCGAGAGCGTATGAAAACAACTATTTCTCGAATATTAAAGCAGTCATTAATACTTTTATATGCCGAAAAAAAATAAAGCAGTCATTAATACTTTTATATGCCGAAAAAAAAATAGACTAAAAAATAAATTCTGGCTCCAAGCGGAAGATACTGTACATGCACATAGTGTACAAAGTGCAGTATATTTCCAAGTGTAACCATGGTTATTAAAAAATATTGAAATGTTTATGCATGGTTACCGGGAATTTTACAGGAACAGTTGAAGTTTATGAATGCAATTCGACCAATCAGATGGCTGGATTTCTTAAGTGAGGTATATAATGTACACCATGCCACAGACACTGATCTCAGATTAATTTTGTAATACTGCCTGGCTGCGTGGATTATGGAGTTACATTGCGTTGATTAGGGCAATAAGCAACAATGAACGAGTTTGATTTGTCTGATCTGATATTGCAACCAGTGAAAATTTCAAACTTTTTAAATATTTGGCAACGGAAAGTATGTGACTTATTAGTAGGTGGATTATATTTTAATAACTTTGAGTACTTTCTACTTGTTTTTTAGTAAACGTTTGTCGCACGAGGGCGCACGTCTATTACAAATCTGCATGCGATGGGATCCACAGCAAAACAGATTTCACCGAAAGTTTACTTTAAAAATCACTTTCTTTTTTCAAAGGGTATACCTAAAACAAAATACGGGACTACAGATTCTAAACTGTAAGAGGTTTACCCGACATAAGCTTTTGGACATAACATTCCTATCTCAAAGCAGTAATTCGACATCTTATAATTATCTTTCTCCAACTTGAATGTAATGTTATTGCTCATGACTGGTATATTTAGGCCTACAAAAAGATATTGCTCCATTAAATGGTGGATAAAGCGAATTAAGATTGATGGAAAAGAAATGATAAGAGAAAATAAGATTGAGAGGATTCATTAACTTTTATGTGGAGTAAAAATATTGATAACACATCCTTTAATTGGACAAACCGAGATTGTCTTATCTTCTTCTTATTGTAAACAAAATTAATTACTTCTTTGTCAACTACCGACTAGAGGACAATAGTAAATCCAGGCCAGGATGGAGAGAGTGATGGAGAGGTGTGCATTGAATAAGGAGGAAGGTGCTAATCATAGTGCTATAAGACTTATTATATAGCTCTATGGCGCTAATAAAGAAAATAAATGAAAGATGACAGCGTTTGATAAGAATAATGCTACGCAATGAAAGAGCGGCACGATGTGTTAGGCGTTGTGGCGTGCGCCTGTAATCCAGCTAACAAATAACAAATGGAAGTTACAAACCGATTCAGCCAAGGACACAGGTTCGAAACTTAGTTACGTCTTTCGGATGGTGACGTTTAAGGTCGATCCCCAGACGTAAATAATTCAATTCAATTAAATTTTATTTCGCAATATGAAAATAAAAATATACAAAGTAACGGTAAATTTTAACTATATTATGTTTACAAAGGTTATATTGCATGGCTTTCCATGAAGGTTGCGAAAACCTGTGAAGTTGGATCGCCCATTAAAGAATGAAAAACAATAAAAAAAGAAATATAAAATATTATAAGCACACAACAATAAATTAAGTACAATAAGCAAAGTACAATCATATCTGATTGATTGATACACGTCTGTAAAAACCTAATACACACCGGCACAAACTGTGAATAAAAATGGTTTACTGTAACAAAATACAGCACCTTCCAGTAGATGTTGAACTAGCAGGTAAGAGAAACCATCCCGGTTAAACCCCAAGTAAACTTCAGTTATAAAGCAATGACCTTCACGACCTTGATGGCGAACATCATGTCAAATGAACACAATCTTCTTATACACATATTGATTGATATCAACCCATATGGACTTATATTATGTTACAGTGTTCATACTGATGCACGGGTCGGTAGGCCTATATCTTGTCTCAGTGTTCGAAATTGTTAATCTAATGATAACAGGGGACGATTGACATCTTGCATAGAAAACTGTCACAGTTTCCTTTTACATCTGCACCCGCTGAAAGAAAAGCCAATCGGTGGTGTGCTGTCCAACTTTACCCCCTCTAGGCTTCATTGGAAAGCTAAAATAAAAAGTGCCTTTCAATTCAACAGCGCCACTCTATAAATAGACGACGATTATACCGTTATTGGAGACACCAAGAAATGGATGCGTTTAAGATCGTCTCCTTAATCACGGGGCCGGACGTGCATGAGGGGTGAAATTAATTTCTATTCTTCGCCATCGTCCATCCTTAAAGATGTCCCCCCCCCCCCCCCCTCGAACCTATTTTCTTTTTTTGGAAACCCCCTCTAGCCGTTTGTACTGCTCGTTGTTCTGTTTGTGTATATAATTAGAAACAGGAACGTGCAAAGGAGGTTTGGAAATCACATTCAGAATGAGATATTAAAGGGATTACGACATTCTGGACGAGATTATGGGAATAATAGAAGTGAAAACATAGCTGGTTATTGAAATGAATAACATTGCTATTGTAACACATCGTCGCCGTTTTCACGAACCGGCACAAGCCACCGAAATCCCTTCAAAATGTAGTTTTTATTTTTTTTGCATTTTTAGCATAAGTTATCAACAATCTTTCATCTCACCAAATTTCAGCATCCAAAACGCTTTAGTTTTTGAGATATCCATGGTTACACAAATGACAAAAACGACACACGAGCCAAAAAGCACGATTCATATTTTCACGAACCGGCACGCGCCGTTATAAGTCAATGGGCTGTGCCGGTTCGTGAAAATATCTTTGCGCTTACAAGACCTAGACGACGCGACACAGGCGGTTGTGCCGGTTCGTGAAAATAAAATACGCGCTAAGACAGCGCGAGCGCTTTTGTCTTGCGCGTAAAGTTACATAGGAAAAACGACACAGTGGCTTGTGCCGGTTCGTGAAAATATTTTTGCTACGTAAACAGCAAAATAATATTTTCACGAACCGGCACGAGAGTCCAAAGCTTCGTAATATTAATAGTAATTGTCATTATGCTTAACAAATGGAATGTATAGAAAATACAGAATATTTTCCTTTCATTGATATGTATTTTGTGATATAAAATTTGACATAAGGCATGTTTCTGGCGAATTCAAAACGGGCTAAACGTAAAACGCGTTTTTCTCAGAATGTACTTATTTCGTTGCGCGTTGGGCTGTGCCGGTTCGTGAAAACGGCGACGACATGTGTAAAGGCTATCTGAACCAGAAATGCACCAAACCAAAATAATTAGCTCGGGATTTAAAATGAAGTCTACAACAGACGTAATTCCATTCTAGAAAAGGGGTTTTATACTATGTGAAAAGTTGGCGACGAGGGGTTGACAATAATTCATTAAATTTTGAACTAAATTTGCCAACAAACCTGGAAAAAGGGTGAATGAATAAAAAATGTATTGTGTTTGTGGTTATTTTACCTGACTGCTAAGAAAGCATAAATGCTGGTTAGCAACATGAGGACCGACGGCTTTAGGTCCTCAGCTCCGAAAGACCTGGTAATGAGTAGGCCTATAGGCTAAGTGCCTTACCAAAGGGCACTAGCGCATCGCCTTGGTTTCGAACCCGGGTCGCCGGATTACGAGACCACTGCTTTACCTTTACTGAGCTATCGCGCCGGGAATTTCTTGAACTTTGGCAGTGTTTGCATTTACAGATCTGCGGACAATGATTATAAACATGATGCTGGTAACTGACACACATCCTCACATATAGATGCGGCTATGTGTTATTAAAGGGATCCGGTTAATTTGTCCCAGATCCTTATAACAAAATCCTTGATTTAGCTCATGCTGCAATCATAATTATAAACCTTTAGGTCATTCAGGAATTCCTTGACTTTTACAAGCCGATCGACTGTCTGATTATCAAGATATTTATGATGGAAAATCGAAATTTCATTTTGCGTTTTCATAACACTACAGTCTTTTGGGGAAAATGAGTATGGTAAAGCCGGTCACCCAAAGATTTTTACTTTGTGAGGCAATTAATAATCATTTTGAAGCGCAATTTTTTAGGGCTTCAATAATACACCATATCACAGACACGTAAGGCCATACTTTTTAGATTTAACATTGTTAAACGATGCCTTTAAAGGGGCATGTTCCCCGTATTCCAGAGGGCGCTCAAAATACGTACGCGATGGCGGACGGCGCTATAGCTGCCTATATTGGCACCAACAGAATACGGCTCTTACGCAGATGGCATGTTCCGATAACTACACTGGCGGGAACGTGCCCCTTTAACACTGGCAAAGAATAACGTTCACATCTTCATTAGATGTCACAATTCTGTTCAAAACTTCAAATTAAATCGAAATTTAATTAATCATTATTATATAGACGACCATCGCTTATTACGAAGCGCAAATACTTGTTCTTCTTTTAATCCAATCATCTTTTGAGCTCTACCTAGGCGTTCAGGAGAATAATTATCCCATGACCCCCCCCCCCCCCTTTTTTTCTCCCCTGTCCCACAACCCCTTCCATGTTCCGAAAATATGTCTGCAGTACTATGTATATATAATTATAAGAGAGAGAGAGGGGGAGGGAATGACGTAATATGGGTCCAATCATTTAGGGGGCAGTGTTATTATGGGGGTGCTGGGGGCATGGGATATATTAGAAGATTAAATGAGAGAGAACGAGGTCGTTATATTGATAGGGAGGGTGGTGGGCTATCATCTTCATGTAGAATCCCCCCCCCCCCCCATCTTCATGTAGAATCCCCCCCTCTCTCTCTCTCTCTCTTTCTCTTTCTATTTCTCCCCTACTCTATCTTTATCTCTCTCTCTCTCTCTCTCTCTCTCTCTCTTTCTCTCTCTCTACCCCTCTTCTTCCTTCCCCCTTTTTCCGCCATTCGATCGGGGCGCGTGCCCTGCACCCCCACCGAACTACGCCCCAACTTCATCTTCCAAACCACGTGATGTTTTTCACGTCATCGGTTCTTCTTTTTGCCAGAGCAATACCGCATTCCGGAGCAAGTTCATCGCGGGTTACTTGATTAACCGTCTTCGCTATCTAATCTCGATCATTTTGGAACCTTAAGCCTTCACCCGGTGACCTGGCTGGGTGAAACATTATCTTCGCGCCCTATGGACCCCGCAGGCGATGGCAGAGAGATACGGCATCAGCAGCATCACAGAATTGATGGAGTTGTATTGAGTACAAATTCATGCAGTCATCGCTACATGCAGACATACAGATGCAGGCAAAGTTTTTATTTAATCCAGACAGACCAGATTAAGAAGAGATGAGGTTTTTCTCCCGATGTTAGGCTTAATCCTTTATAAAAGGGTTCAAAATCATTTCGTACACGTTTAGCCGATTATTACGAATAACCTGCTACTTCCATTCTATGTTACCTAAATCATATGTGAAATTTTAATTAATTCTGATTGAAGATTAAACATTTACTTTTCCTTTTTTATACAGTAGTAACTAATGTTTATTACTTCTGTTGATCCTATATTGACTACGTTACCATTTGACCATCAAGTTAATATCCGTTACGGCGCTAAAAATAATAATTGTTTTAAAAATTCCCCCCCCCCCAAAAAAAAAAATATATATATATAATAATAAAATAAATATATCGATATACACAAGCTATAGAAGGTTACCCGACTAACGGTATTTGGGCAACGTTGTCATTTTTCCAGTCACGTAGTCAGTCGCATAAAAGAGTGAATTTTCTTAGACTAAACAAGCTATAAAATGATTCCAAGAAAATTGTAATCATGCTCCTAAGACGAATTTCTGTGCAGGGCCATTAGCTACCCATATAGAAATAGTTTTAACTCGAAATAAAGCCCCACCGTTCCGTTTTGGCTAAGAGACGATGCTGATGCAATCTGATATGCATCATTTAATTTTAATTTAATGCAATGGTCTATTTCTTACATATCTCTCTATAAGTTGCTGGCAAAAAGTGGCATAAAAAACCCAAGAGGTTTTTTTGAGTTTTATCAGACAAAGCAACACGTAATCGCATAATATATATGTATACAACGTTAAATTTGCATTTCGAAGTTATTATCCATAATGTTGTATTTAGGATAAAGGATTATGGAATGTGTTTTAGAAAGCTTCATTGAGGGGTGAGGCACTCTGCTTAAAATATTACCCATATACTTTACTGACTTCAATAAACAGGGAGGGAATCATTTAATGGGACAGTAAAAAAAGGGACAAATAGATTTACACCACGAATATTTAAAACCTGGATTTATTAGAAGAAGTATATAACGATGTGACTTTCTTTCATTTGAGACAATTTCTGCGTATTTAACGAACACAAATTCTTAAAGCAAATAATTATGAGCGTTTCCCTAAAACAAAAGACATGTGGTGCAGAGAATCATGCTTCAGGAAGCTAAGGAGATACTCATTTAAAAGAGATAAATAAATTTACACCTCGAATATTTAAACCTGGATTTATTAGTAGATTAAGAACTTCCTAATACATTATGTCATAGGAATGAAAGTAATATTTGTGACTTTTTTCATCTGGGACAATTCCTGCGTATTTAACGAACAATATTTTTGTTGTAGCAAATATTATGAGCGTTTTCCTACAAAAAGATTTGTGGTGCAGAAAATTATGCTTTTGGGAAATCAAGGGGATACTCGTTAAACTTTATATGTCCATCCACCGAAGGCAATCTTGTCAAGCTTTCAAACTACATGAAGTGTCTGGAGCCAATGACTGGCCCTTAGGGCACAGAGCACGACCCGCAAATCACAATCTGTCTTATACTATAAGTACACGTTACATTTAAACAGTGCCCACTAATAATCATGCCCCCCCCCCTTTCCCTGGCCAGACACATGTAGTTTTTGATCCGCCACTGAGAGCACTGTTGTTAACAAAATCTGTTTACTTTGCTTGCTTGTTAGAGATTTCGAGAATCGTGCCCCCTACAAAATAGGAATAACTTTGAGCACAGTTGCATGTTCTTGACTAGAATTAGGTCCTTGCAGTTTTACGTGTATATTACAGGTGGGTGGGGCACAACATTTAAATAAGGCCAATCCCCCCTTTAAATGCAAGCTGGCATTTCACCCTCCCTTCTTTTTCGTTTCATTGTTAGGGATACTGATAATTTTGCACCATCGTCCTCTACAAAATTCTGTATCCGCTTCTGGTCAATGTGTTTGGAACCTGCATGTTTGAAAATCTGTTGAAACCACGAGAACAGTCGCATGTTCTTGACTAGAATTCCATCCTTGTCATTTTACAAGCTGATGACGCCATCTGGAGGGGCATGGAAGGGTCCTCCGGGAGCCCTCGAACCCTCGAAGCTTCGGGAAGGCTCCCGTACCGATATACCGCCAGAATCGGTAAATGAAGCGAATTGAATAACACATCGATTTCCCGAACCCACATTCCTTCCTTCAGAGACTGACTCCAATATAGCATATTGAGGGAGAGTGAGGGAGAGATAGAGGGAGAGGTAGATGGTGGGGTGAGGAAGATATGAAAAGGGAGGAAGAGAGAGAGAGAGAGAGAGAGAGAGAGAGAAAGAGGGAGAGAGAGGGGGAGAAGATATTTTGCAGATCGAAGTATACGGTAAAGTATGGCACGATTCCCACAAGTAATATATTCATAATAAGCTTATCAATCAAAATATCTCCCCGGACTTATAGGCTCAAAATGCATGATACACTCGACAAAATGAAAGTAGGTCATGCTATGTTGAGCAAAGACCCTGCACCTTCGGTGTGCAGTTAGAAATACTAGAACTATCACGTGATGTATGTCAAAAGTGTTCATTATACAGTCACATGAATAAACTTGTTGCATGTAACTATGTTAAAGGTTTGTTTTATCCTAATTTTGTATATATTTCAATTGCTGTTTACATATTACAAAACTATATGGAAAGTACCACGTCAAAAGATTATAATGGCGACTTCGGAGAGAGAGAGAGAGAGAGAGAGAAAGAGAGAGTCGGAGACGGAGAGAGAGAAGTTCGATGGCAGACTGAAAGACAGAGAGACAGAGAGAGAGAGAAACTTTCAATGATCGAGATTTAGTCCAGTAATAAAGAAGATTAATCATCACGCATGTAGATCGAGGATGTGTTCTGAATTTATCACTTGCCGTCAGCAGAAGCGTGAGAAGGGTACAGATATAGAAACACAACTCTACAGAAAACTTTCTAAAAGTACACCTCACCATTTTTCTTTGAATCGGTCACCATTCATCACAATAGGCAGTTTAAGGAGCAGGTGGAAATTCTCAACAACAAAAAACACAAAAATAGAAATATCTCGAATAAAACTGGACCCATTTCTTTTATATTACGGATTGATCACGTTGATGACGATGGGATTTCCGTCCGGAAAAGCCGATCGCAGAGACATGTATAATAATCATATTACAACTGACAAGGAACTGCCAATAGCGCATCTGACAAGCATCGAGCATCTGACGTGTAATTCTTATTGAATAACCGAGCAATCAATAATTAATTCACTTGAAGTATTGGTTTATATTTGACGGAGAGTGGAGCCAAATCGATATAAATCTGAAAAGTTTCGTGTACATAATCACAATCGGAGAGTTGATATAATTTGCACGCAATCACAATGTACGACCTGAATTAGAAAGGAGATGCAATGAATTGTTAGGAGGAGGTCTTTATTCACTATTTTGCCCCAAAGTTTTTCATGTTTATCTTGTGTTGCGATCATTGACTTGGCATATTAAAGGTAATACAAAGTTTTGGTATGGGGTCATGAATTAGGTTCAAATTAACATATTGGAAGCATATGCGATCCTACAATATTCAGTGATCATTGCCGCGGTTGAAATCGAGTCTAAAGTTATGAAATTTTAAATAATAAACTCTTTATGTTGTATAGCTCCCTCTCGAGGTCAAGATATTAATTAATCTATAAAACAATGTTTCTTGACTAAAATCGACCGATTAGCTAATCTCGTTTGGAAATTATATATCTCAACTACATATTCTGAGATTTTCATAGTCGAAGCTACCATTGTACGGCCGTAGGCGTTATTTGAAATTAATGAAAATTTACCGGGAGCACCGTTAAATTTTTATATTCAACTTTTCTCGAAAGCAGAAGTGTTTTAGGGGCTAAATTTTCTAGTGCTTATAATGCATCCACAGGGGCATCCAAATATATCAAAATTGTAAAGAATCACTATCCACCCAATTTTCAAAAGTTCCCAAAACTTTGTATTACCTTTAAGCTACACAGTATGGGATGGTATGAAATGCAGTCGATGACGTCATAATCTGTTACTGAGATGGTGGAGGAAATTCAAGTACTAAATGAAGACGTGAAGAAATCAGAGGGGGGCGCCCGTAAGATTTAATCCCTACACACCGGAGTTCACGAAATTAGGGGTGTGTGTGTGTGTGTGTGAGTGTGTGTGTTTGTGTGTGTGCGTGTGCGCGTGGGTGTGTGTGTGGGGGGGGGGGGTAAGCTTTTTGTGCCCTTAGCTCTAGTCCCCCATTGACTTAAGAAGCATTGTGTTAAAACATCATAATCACGAATTTGACCATAGTTATGATAACGTTTCTTCTGATATTGTTTCGTTTTGTTTTGATTTCTTTCTTTACAGGTTTAACAGTAAATTTGACGCAATTTGAAACGACAAAATTGATTGTAGATATTATTTAGCAAATTGTTTGCTCTGCACGCATTTTGTCTGTAAGTTGTAATTTGATTTCTGCTCTCGTTTCGATTGCCCATACGAACCAAAGATGTGCGATTCCCTGTAATGACGAAATATTCAGAAATTAATTTGAAAACTAAATTTTATACCCATGTTTGATTAATCATATTGCATAATGATGAATATTTGAGTAATAAATTGTTTCATCATTCTCAGACGAAATGACTGGTATATGTAAATCGGTCTTTTGCATGTATGAACAAAATCAGATAATATAAACAAACACCTAGGCATTGTTCAAGGAATATTACGTTCAAGTTATTTTTCTACACACAAGTCATGATCACTGATGTACTGTGCTACACAATCATATATGTATATTTTATCTACCTTAATCACTTATCTCTCTTTGTCTCGGCTCATAAATCAAGGTGACTTTGGCCGCGTAAACTCAAAGCTGAAACCTTTCAAGCAGTAGCGGTTCTAGAAGTTGGCCCAGGGACCCAAGTCCCTCCCCTAAACACTCTCCAAGCCCCCCCCCCCCCCCCAATCAACTTTTTCCTGATTATACGAATACATAATTATAAGCGAGGCATAATTATGTAAATAAATGCAAGGACCCAAGCGCCCCAGCCCACCGATGCCCCCCCCCCCCCCCCCTCCCCCCCCCCCCCCCCATTTTTCCTTTTCTAGAACCGCCAATGCTTTTTATGAACCATTGTAATCAGCATGATCAGTGTACGTGTATAGATTACTATCATCGTCTTCTTGCTATCATTAAGCACTGAGCTTGCAATATAGTACAGTGCACACGTACTTAGGGGTAGGGTATATAATGTTTACTGCGGGCAAACAATGTTTAACGGCCAACCATATTTAGCAAATATGAAATTCAAGCCGATTTCCCATATTTAAATCTCATGGTTTCGAGGGTGTGGCAACATTATGATTATACCCTCCACATTTGGAATATAGTAATATTGTTGAAGTATAAGTGAGAAAGCAGTGTAAAGGCCCCACGGTAGCTTCGCTTCAGAGTTTATATCCTAAATAATAGTAATTTATATAGAATTGAAAGTAATCCGCGCTTAATACGAAAATGATTTTGTAATAAAAATGGTTGGATGGTTGTTTCAAGTCGTGCATCTGTCCAAGCCTATCACGGTGTAAAGCTACAAAGGAGGGGCACGTGGGTTCGTGACCGGGGGGGGGGTTCACAGAGACTAAGATCGACATAAGTTGGACTGGAACTATGTATTGTTGCTCTCACCATTGGTCTCTCAAGGGACGTCACAATTCCACAGAATTTACAGTTTGTATAGTTCATTGTTGAAGAAAAATAGTTACTTACATTGTAAACTCAAATATTCATTATATTACGGTCTGAGATTTATGCAGTATTGAACCATGCAGATGTAAAATCAAAGGGGAAAAACCTTAGAAATTATGATCTTTAGATAACATTTTTCCTTCAATAATGAACTATCAAAAAATGTAAATTCTGTAGATTTGTGAACACTATTTGTACGTCCATCGGGAGACTAATGCCAGGAATGGTGAGAGTAGGCCAACTTAAGTTGACCTTAGTCTTTGTGAAACACTCCCCAGTTGTGTAAATGGCAAATGGCAGTCCAAAAAGTCGACGAGTTTAAAGGTATAGACCAGTACTGTTCTGGTCATCAGGGGCGGATCTAGCTTTTTGCTAAGGGGGGGGTTTGACCAAAATAATGACGATGCGGAGCATCGTCCACGAGCGCGAAGCGGCGAGCCGATTTTTTTGTGGGTGTTTATTTGAACCCGTAAGTGATGTTTTCCTGGCATCTATTAACACAATAGAGACCATAAAAAGCAGTGCATGATAACGTCTTTTTAAATCAAGTAACAGTTAAATAAAATAATGACGATGCGGAGCATCGTCCACGAGCCGCGAAGCGGCGAGCCGATTTTTTTTGGGGTGTTTATTTGAACCCGTAAGTGATGTTTTCCTGGCATCTATTTAATAACACAATGGAGACCATAAAAAGCAGTGCATGATAACGTCTTTTTAAATCAAGTAACAGTTAAATACACAGTTATATCCAGAGTTATCATGTGTTTGGTTAAGTTACCAGATGAGTTGAATATCTTCTCACAATATTTGCACTTGAAAGGGTTTCTCTCCAGCGTGCGTTCTTTTTTCTTTCTTTTTTTCTTTTTTTTCTCTTTTTTTTCCCTTTTTTTTTTTTTTTTTTTTTTGGGGCCGCCCAAGGGGGGGGTTTAAACCCCCTAAACCCCCCCCGTAGATCCGCGCCTGGTCATGCGATTGCATTGTGAAAGAAACGTTGTGGAATCGATCAGAAAAGGTTGATCATCTAGCATTTTAATGATGTGCACTGCAAGGTTCTGGAATCATCAAAATGATAAGAAATTTGGCCCAGTCTTGGTAAAGTTACAAGCACTGTACACAGAAAGATGTATATGGGACTACCCTATATCTATCCAGTCCGGATAGATATAATAATTTACCAAATATTCCAATTAGTAGGCGGTTTCCAGGCAAAATTTGTATGATCACGTATTAGTCAAAACATAATCTTTCACATGATTGGTAATAAGAGCTTCCATTTCATTTTTGAGAGGGGGGCGTTTCCACAACTGGTCTTTACCTTTAAGAAAATGGTGTTTGGGATGTGTAAATTGGCCCATAGTCGTCTTTTAAAAAGCCATTGTAGCATTATCTTTAATCAAGGATACTGATAATTCAACACTCACGGTAAAGTTTAAAGCGCCTATATTCGATAATATATTCTCGAGATATTTTACGTTAATGAAAACGTGCAAATATGAGGATGTTTCCAACATAACGCGAACTTATCAGAATCAGTACATTACCATGAAAATCAATATTCCAACGATAATAACAATTATAATAAAATTATATTATAGAGATAATACAAACACTGATAACCAAATAAGACCATTATCAATTTTTGCAAGTACGAGTTTATTTACGAGTGCATTCATTAGTAGTGTTCTTGAATTTTTTCCATGAGTGAAAAGCACTCCCTACAAAATGGGATCGGTACACGGGACTACTATCCATACCTCATCAAATTCGGTCAAAATTGTAAAGCTATCTGTAGTCATGATTCGAATATGAAAGCTTTTCATGAGCATTCTTTTCATGCCACATTGCTACAATAAGATTGGTATAAAAATCTTCTTCAAAGGAATAAAGGAAATTTCATAAGATTTTTCTTAATTTTACAAGTCTTAGAGCCATACTTTCTCTTTAAAGCACATTCGGTTCCGTTTCACATTCAAATACAGTAAACATATAAATACATGTAAAACAAATACAGCGCGGAATCGGTATTTGCTGATGAATCGAAAGTTGGTGAATACGATTTCCTTGAATGAATATTTATATATAGGTCGCATTATTCAAGTCATACGAAAATGACTTTCAAACCTGTTGTAAATGGTCGCACATAATCCATCTTCTTATATCTTGGTCCAAAAACGATTGAGATTTTTCATGTTGTACCGCACCTAGCCACACCACACCACACAACACTACACCCCATCACACCACACCGCATCACACTGTACCACACCACACCATGGGACCTCACAATAACACCGCACCACACCATACAACACTCATCAGCATATCTCACCACACTAATTAACAACATCCTTGTTAGTAATTTCTTTAATTTGGGCTTCTATTTATTAGAAATAACAATTCTACAATAAATGCTATATGCGAGTCTTTGAGTGGAAGAGAAGTATACTATAAAGGCATCTAATAATTAAACTATACAACTTTGATTCGTAAAAAGTGATTAAGTTTTTTATGCAAATGTGGTATATGAAAGGTGGAGCACTTGCTACGAGGCAAAACAAGCAAAGACTAACTTTAAATCTAAATGAATTCACCACAATATTGTTGTTTTGAATCTAGGTATGCGTAACGTTAAATGGAGGAAGACTGCATCTTAGAATTAATGACATTAGTACGTGACGTTGTCAGCGCAATTTCTAATCAGAAGACTGAAAGAAAATTGTCTCTAAGATCGTTTATTGTAATATCGAATCGGCTGAAAAGTACGACAAACCACAAACTCGTGACTATACATCTAGATATTTAGAGATCTGTTTCTGCAAATGGATTGCACGACTCTTCTTTCTACTCATTCGTAAATAATTCTACGTTATCTGGTCATGTTTCATCGTTTAAACTAAAACGTTACAGATAAATTCAATACAAATGAAATGGCATCGTTGTTTACGTCAATTTTAAGGTGAAATTTAAAAGTAGGCTAGACACAACAGGAATGTGATATTCTGTATATTGGTTTGTCCTGGATCATCGGTGCAAAAGGGTTTTAGGAGTAAGTGATATACACTTTGAATCAGTGGTGGGCGATAATGGAGGGAGCTTGGGGAGGAGGCACTCCCCTGAAACTCATTTGTACACAAAGATATACATTCAAGGAAGGACGATGGACAGATAAAGAAATGAAGAGAATGATAAAGAAAGGAAGAGATAGAAATAAACGAAAGAAGGAGATGCATGAGAAGGAGAGAGATAGATATACATTTTATGTTTAAATTAGATGAAGGCGGAGGAGGAGGAAAAAGACAGAGAGGGAGAGAAAGAGAGAGAGAAAGAGAGAATAGGAAGAAGAAGGAGAAGAAGAAGGAATACCCCGACCCCATCCCATAGTTTTCCGTCGCCTAGCTTTTCGTCCATCTCATAAGACACCCCCTGAACATTTAATTACCTATCGTGTGCTTACAATATGCCTATTTGGGTTATTCAAGGAGCATCCCCCCCCCCCCCATGCCCTCGGATCCGCAATTGCTGTATCTATTGAGAGGACTTGTATCCATCTTAAACCTAGGACAAGTTTCCGTCTGTCACTCACTTTCGTCTTGATTACCATTATATAGTATATAGTAAGTGCAGTGTATTTGTTCACTACCCCTTCCCAGGCCCCATTGTCCACACGATCGGAATCGACTTGGAATACTTTGAAAAATCAGCGAGAGAAACAAGTTCCTGTCCGGGCGCCGAGAAAAGAAGCCTACAGTCGATAAAAGCTCCGTGTGGATAGAAATAAAACAACGAAAGAACAACGCAAAACACGACCATATTTATTTATGAAACTTCGAATGCATTTAAAGCATCGTTTATAGTAGTAGGTAACGTTTAAAAGGTCAGTCGAACTCACATCTGTATACAGGTCTTCCAAAATTCTTTAATATGTGCCTCTACTACATTTGTTACAAATGTGATTTTGTTTTGTTTAGGGAAATGCCCGACGTAGCAATGAAGAATGAATCCAACATGCATACTAGCTATTAACAAAAGATTGTGTTAACAAAGCTTGTCTGAGAATACAATAGTTCGTTACAAGAAGCTTGACTCCAGGAAAAAAACGGTTACTAACATTTCAGATTTTATGCATCCTTTTTAAACAAAGGTTGTTCTTGACAACCTGAAGGCATGGCCGAGGCTTGTCCGACAATTAATTTCTGCAGACTGGATTCCAAGTATTGTAGTTCTTTCATTAATTAGAGGTTATTATCACTAGGTACTCAGGAAAGAAACATCCATAAATCTATAGTTAAACCGTTATTAAACCGGTCGATTGAATACGTGTATGAACTGATTTGATATTCGCCCGCGCACGTAGTCCCTCCTATATTCAATTGGGACTTTTAGATTTGCACGTCGACATAGTGGACTGCTACCTGTGACGTCCTTTTAAGGCGCACACGTAGCAGTTCACTATTTCGACGTGCAAATCTGCCTTAAAATGACGTCCAAGCAGCAGTCCACTATGTCGACGTGCAAATCTACAAGTCCCTATTGAAAAAAAATTATGTCCACGCAAAGGATGAAGGCACCCCCTCCGACTCGGTGGCATCTAAAGACTATTTTGAATTGGGTTTTAGACCAATGTTTCTGAAAGGTTGCATGACATTGTCAAATAATCAAACAGTTACAAAAAAGATCCTGGATTATTTTCATGTGCGGAAATGGAAGAATTACAAAAGACCTTGCAGACATAAACTATCAACAATAAAATGTCCAACAACCCCTTTTAGCGACGTCCCTGTACTCTTTCTTTGCATTGATAACGTTAAAGATCTGTGATTCACTCGTATCCATACCAATCTTTAAGACTTTGTTGTGATAAATACAATTATTTGACTACAAACACAAAATTATTTATACAAGCATATTTAATTTAACAGCAGGAATTACTAGAACGTCAAAAGCTGGGTGCTTCTCGTAATGAAAGTTGTTCGAAGATCGGAATATGCGTTGGAGGGATCTTCGAGTTGTTTGTATACAATGTGTATTCTATACCGTGAATGGCAGTGACATAATCATGAATAAAATGATTATTCTCACAACGCTGAAAATATCTCCTTCCCACGCATCATTTTTACGCCAAAAGTTTAGGAGGGGGTGACGAAAGAAGTCGCGCGCAAAAACCTGATGACACGATGAACAAATTATATTGAAATGGAAGCATAAGGAATGTCACTTACCAGTGGTAATCTACTCATGTGGAGTTTAAATATTGCCACTTGTTTCCAGAGTAATAAATCACAACAATTGAACAAGAAACTGAAGACACAAAGAGGTAGATGTTGGACTCTCCACTGTTGTATGCTCCAGAAAGAGATTACTCTTAATACACTGCACTGTCGTCAAAATACGTCCGCCACGACCCGCGGTTATATCCACGACTGTGGGTTATTCGCTGCAGCTAATTGTGGGAAGAGCCTTGCAATATGGACAGATATCATGAATCGAGAGAAAGAGAGCGGGGAAATAGAGAGAGAGAGAGAGAGAGAAATAGAGAATCAGGAGAGATGGGAGAGAAAACAAAATCGGCGGGAAGATAACACGCTTGATAGTATATAGCGCGGGATAAACTTTGCTACGGCTACGAGTGAATGATTAACCGAAAGCTGCACGGGACCCGAGATAAAAACACACACTCTCATCTTAACCCACACCCACATGCTCACTCACTATGTACGTCGCGCACACACACAAAAACACACACGTTCATCAAGCGCATGCATCCATGCACATTTTTATACACACTTGTTTCTCCGAGCAACAAGCTAGCACGATCAAAGATTGCGAAGAATTGATGGAGAGTGCGCGAGAAAGGTGCGTGATAATACATGCGTGTGTGGGTGCGTGGGTGTGTTTATGCTTAAAGGAAGTAGAGTGAGGGAGGGGCCTCCTCGTGTGTACTAGGACATCACTAGAAACCGTTGTTTACGGATGCTAAGTGGCGCATTGTCGGGCCTTCTTTTTCATTAGAATGACAAAATACACTCACTATAACATGATGAGCAGGGGCGCCGATCCATTATCAGAAGGAGGGGGTGGGGGGGGGGGGTGGTAGGGGCGGTATATAGGCCCTACACTGATTACAATCATAAAATACATAGTCCATTTTATAATTACTGGGGAAAAGGCATATGCTTATCAGTATCCAATATCCTCAAGGATAAAGTACTGGTACCACTGGACAGCCTATGTTAACTTCGTTAAAGGGTACTCCATTCGTATTAACATCTTACTGAGGACATGCAGGTTAAAATTTGCCCCGACTTTTTTGTTGATACCGAGTACTCCGTTATAATTACTCTCTCTTTATTCGGGCAGTCGCTGCCTTCATTCATAATTTGTTGTCGTCAGATTATATTCCTTGGCGATATATCATTGTTTAAGTATCAATACGTTTGGAAGTTTCTTCCAGACAAAGTATAAAATTAATACAAAATATGTGCATGTTCCTCAACCTTAAATATTTCCAGGCGATTTTATAGCTTGTTAGAGGCTTTCCTGACTTGGAAACATCTCTTAAAATTCCAACAACCATACGATTGATATCAACTCACATTTCTTGTATGTTATCATCTCTTACAATATGTTGCCAAGTCAGTGACACCTCTGACAAGCACATGGGTCGCCAGGAGAAACTTTTGTTTAAGAGGTGTGCATAAATTTGAATTGATATTATTAGTCATATGGTATATGTTACCCTTTCATGTGTTCCTGTCTGTTTGTGTGTATGTGCATGGGCTATATTGACTAGGTTGACTACGTGCCAAAAATCGAAATTCACATTTACTCCTTCGCAGTCGCTAAACCCTACGAAAGGTCAAAGGTAAGAACGGAGGAAGTAGTCTATCTTTCAATCTCACATCTTCACTTATTAATAATACCGCAATGCTCTTTGCAAAATAATGAACGAGGAAAAAGGATTTTTTGGCAGATTTAATTGCACAAATTTGAAGGGGGAAATGCAGCTGTAACGTGTTTTAAAACGCAATTCCGTCCAACGGCTTCTTTTCTTTGAGGAAAGATTTTGGTTGCATTTCCTTTTTCAAATTTATGGCATAACAGAGATAAGGTTTTCGATTGAAATACAATATTTTGAAGAATTTAAAAGTCCCTGTAAATTCTGTGAGACAGATAATTGCAGATGGATCGACGGCTCAAGGGACCGACATTTTCGTTCTCATGAGCCTTCTTTACTGAAGGTTCGCGAG